>JAOQIF010000228.1:49461-101610 GCA_026260285.1 Colletotrichum sansevieriae | reverse complement strand
GCTTTAGAGATTATATAGAATTAGAGCTCTCTATTACGAGGGAAAGCACTTAGCTAGTAGGAATACTAACTCGGGCTAATTAAATAATAGAACTACCTCTGCGCGGGATATTACGCCCTATATAATGCTATTAGGAGACGTTTTGCGCTAACCTAATAGGAGTCTATCTAATAGATCGCTATGCATAGGTTTACTATAGAAGACCTTAAGGGAGATAGAGATATTTATAACTTTACCTAAAACTACTTTAAATATAATAGAGCGTAGATAGGACTAATATCTATAATTAGCTAGCTATTAACGATTTTCTATAATATAATTAACCTAGAGCTTTAGCGATTCCTAGATAAACTAACTACTAGCAATACTCTCGAGGATTACTTTAATATAGCTAAGAAAAAACATAAGGTAGTTTAGCGCAGACTCTAGGCGCTAATTAGCGTTAACTATATATCAGAAGAATCCGACGATATAATATAGAATAGTAATAAGGGATAATGGAATAACCGAGACTTCTAATAGGATAATTATAGTAATCCGCAACCCTAATAATACTATTAACCTTAGTAATACTTCTAGCGCTCTAATAACTATTAAAACTAGAAAGATCGCTGCCTATGGAACTAGCTATAGAGAAACCCGGGTTTTTAATATTATATAAAATATAATAGACTAGGCTAGATAGACTTAGACGTCTATTATATATAGGAGGATTATAATAATAACTATAATATCGATAACCTCGTTAATAGCAGCTATATCCTACTAGATGTATAGGAAGTCCCCTATAATTCAGCTGCCTTATTAGAGCAACTATATAAAGAGGAAATAGCAGGCTAGATAATAGACGTCGTAGTTATAGCGAGAAGCCCGCTAGCGATCTCCCTAACTACTTTAGTTATAAACTCTACTATATATTATATTAATAATATAGTGAATTTCGTAGGCCTTATTATAATTCCCCTAGCGAATAACGCATAGGTATTACTTAAGAAAAACTAAATTATCAACGCCTAGGTAAAACTAGTGAAATAAATACTACTAGCTAAACGGATATATCTCTGCCTTAATATAAAAAGCAACGATATAGCTAGCCTAGAGGAAGTCTATATTGATATAAGCGCCTTAATAACTCTAGTTAATAGGAATTAGGTATTACGCTTTATGCGGAATCCTATGTTTCAAATAATAGAACTACGGAGGATAAATATAGTAGATTTAACCTTTTAGGTAATAGAGCAGGTTATATTTAACTTCTATATCCTAGGCACTATTAGCAATATAGAGATCAATAGCTATATTATTATTATAGCTAGAGTTATAAATACCCTGAGAGCGAATCTTCTATTAGGAACACCGTTCTATAAAGATCACGGGCTAGTTATAGACTTTAATAAAAGCATAGTTAAGTTCCGCTTAGTATATAGAATGCAGTATCTAGTCTAGTTCAGGAGATAGCACCTAGTAACTAGACGAGTTAATAACGCCTATACCGTAGTTATTCCCCCGCAGAGTAATATATTTGTTATACCTAGCTTTATTAACCTCCCTAAGTTAAGCTAGTAAGGCTCTAATACTTAGCAGTTTTAATCTAATTATATTAGCGTAGTTAATATAATAGTTATAGCAGATAACCCTAAGCTTATCCTTATGCGAAATATAACAGATAGGCTAATAATAATCCCAAGAGGATAGCAGCTAAGCTATATTATTCTAATAGAAGTAGAGGAGACTACTAACCTTATTAATTATGCAGACGTTATCACCCTTATAGGAGGAGAATTAAACTCGCGCTAGTTCTCATAATATAAATTCGATAGAGCTATGAGTAATATAGCGGGTAGCGCGTAGTTTATAACCCTGCTTACTAAATCTAGCCTAGGACTACCTCATTAAGCGGATGATATTCTATCTTATAGAATATCTAAGCTAAAAGATATCCTAGTTATATATAGCAAGGATAGAGTTAAGATCTATAATTAGGATATGGTTTTTACTAATAGACTTAAGAAAATCCTCGATAACTAAGATATCTACTATAATAAGGGGATCGTACCTATACCAGATAACTAATATATGCGCATTAAGCTTATTAAAAGGTAGCAAAACCAGAAGGCTATAGTAAAGCCTTACCCCCTTAGCGCTAAAAACCTCGAAGTCGTTGAGAATATCTATAGCAAGATATATACTAATAGCAAGATAGTATAGGGTAATAGGCTAATCCTAGTTATCTATCCGCTCTTCGTTATATAGCGAGTAGTTAATAGTATAAAAAAAGGCAGGGTTATTATTAACCTTCGCCCTCTTAACTAAATCACTATCCCGGATATATACCCGCTTCCTAACTAAGACGATATAATAAATACCCTCAGAGGGAAGAAACGCATAACGATATTTAATACTACTAGGTTCTTCTACTAACTACTAATCTACTCGAGATATTATAATAGGATAGTAGTAATAAGTCCCTATAGCATCGAGGTTTCTAATATTATCCTTATAGGATTTAAGAACTCGCTAGCCTATACCTAGCGTTTTATAAACCGCCTCCTGCACGACTACTAGCACTTTGCTCGAGTATATATCGATAATATTATTATTTTTAGCAATAATAACGAGGACTATCTCTAGTATATCGATATTATTCTCAAGGTCTTTGAGAATAACTGCCTTTATATTAGACCTAAGAAGTCCTTTGTAGGGTTTCCTAAAGTAAGACTCCTTAGTTATATTATAAATACTAATAGTATTAAACGAATAGAGGATAGGATTGCAGCTTTTAAGAACCTCCGCTTCCCTAAAACTCTCTATAATATTAAGAGATACCTCGGGATAGCTAGATAGCTATAATGCGATATACCCTAGTATAATATTATTATAACGCTACTATAGGATAGAAAGACCCGTCTTATTATAAAACTCTATAATAAAAACATACTTCCTAATAGTCTATTAAAAGCAGTTTAAATAAAGAGGGTCCAGAAGGTATTATTCAAGCTAATACCAAGCGAGCAAGAGTCGTAGAACGCCCTCTAGGAGAATCTCTATAACTAGGTCGTAAAATACTACTATAACCCAAATAAACCTATATTTTTTAAGGTTAATGCTTATAAAGGTAGCTTTAGGCTTATAGTATTCTAACTAGGTATCCTATAGAATAGTACTAATATACCTAGCAAAGATATCGCGCAAATCCACATCTAACTAGTGCTTTTTCTATCTAAGGTTATATTACCCTTAGAAAAGCGATACTTTGCTATAGAGGTAGAAGTAGTAGTAGTAATATAAGCTATAAAGAAGCTCTATAAGCTCGTATAATCGAATAAGCACCCTATATAAATTCTCATAGATTACGCAGCTACGAAGGGAATTCTCACCTATACCTCGCTACGGACTATAGAATTTAATAAAGCTAACCTATAGCTTGCAAGCGCTGCGAACTACCTATTGCAATTCAACCTCAATATTACTTATATACTAGGGAAGCTTAATATTATCCCTAACGCCCTCTCGCGCCTGCTATTACTTATAGCCTTAGTACGAGCTAATAGGTTTGAGGATAGCGATGTTCTCATAGAAATAACCTATAGTAATAATAACGATAACAACGCAGGATTTATAAGCATTATTAACTAGTTAGCTAAGGAATTATAAGCCTATAGAGCAATAGGGGAGATAATTATTAGCATTTCGGAGGACTTTATTACTAAGATTATAGATAATCATACTAACGATACGAGGTATAGCAAAATTCTTAAATAACTCCGATCCTAGCAGAAGGAACTGAGTAAGTAGTAGTTACTATTTAACGCTACTACTAAGGAAAATAGCGCTAGAACTGCTAAAAGAGCCCTAAAATGCTATTGAATAACTCCTTAGAGTCTATCGCTAGAAGAGCTTATCCTTTATATAGCTACGGATAGCACTTAGAGACTTTATATTCCGCGCAAGTCAATACCTGCAATTCTCCGCCTTAGTTATAATAAAAAATACTACTTTAGCACGGACTATATAATAGTAGAAATATTAACTTTTTAGTTTTATAATAAGAAGTTGCTTATATAACGATATATCGCCTACTATAACTAGTATAAAGAGAACTAAATTAACCGCTAAAGGCTACTAGGATAGCTCTAACCTATCCCCGTTATAGATATCCCTTATAATACTATTACTATAGACTTCGTTACTAATATACCTAAGGTGCTATCCTATAGAAGTCCCTACGTCCTACTAGGTTTCCTAGAGTTAGATATATTAGTAATAATAATATATAAATTCTCAAAAAAGATAATCCTTCTCATAGGATATTCAACCTATAGAGCAAAAGAATAGGTAATAGTCCTACTGTACGCATTTTTCCTCTTAGACTAGGGAATTCCACGTTATATTATTAGTAATTAAGATCCTAAGTTTATCTCTATAATATAGCATATAATATTCAACGCCCTTAATATTAGGCTCCTCCTCTTAATAGCATACTACCCCTAGATAGATAAGTAGAGCAAAAGAATAAACCAGACTACTAAGATCGCAATACGGTTCTATATATCTAAATCCCCTAATATACTATAGACCGATATACTACCTGCCCTATAATATAATCTTAATAACTCCCTATCTATTATAATTAGATAATTACTAAACGAGGTTATACTCGGATTTAAGCTATGAAGTATTCTCAATATAGTTATATAAACGAGCGCCCTAACTAAGAGCCTTACTATCCTTAGGGAGATATACTAGAAGGAAGCACTACTACTTATTAATATAGCAAACGCCTCGTATAAAGAGAGATATAATAACTATTATATTAATATAACTTTTAATAAAGGGGATAAAGTCTAGATATAACTTAGTAAAGGATTCTACTTGCTAAGATAACGTAATAGTAAATAGACCTCTAGATAGATAGGACCCTTCTGAATTAAGCATATTATTAGTCCTCTCACCTATGAGGTAGATATTCCTAAATACTAGCAGGTTTACCTAATCCTCTCTATAGCCTAGCTATATAAGCTAGCCTAGGGAGAAGACCTATTTAACTATAAGACTCTACTACTAAAGCTTATTAAAGTTAATAGTAGTAAGAAGTAGGAACTTAACTATATTATTAAATAAAGAGTCTTATAGAGGAGTTATAAACCTATTATTAAATACCTTATCTAATAGAAGGGCTTTATAGCAAAAGATAATACCTAGGAATAAAGAGACTCCCTATTACTTAATACAAACGATATTATTAATAAGTATAACGCTAAATTCCCCCTCGACTAGGATACTAAAAGAGCTATAAGAAGGCGCGCACTTTATATATAACCGAATAGTTTTCCTATCCTTTTAATAGGATAAATATATATACCTTGAATTAATATTAGGATTATAAATTTTCCCTTTATTATTACTATTTTTTACTATTAACTACTCTTCCCTTAATCTCTTTATCTTATATTAAAATAAATAGGAAGGAGCAGAGGGTATTAACTTTTATACGCCTTCCTTACTAACCCCTATTATAAAAATTTTTTTTCCTTCTATACCTTCCTTCTATTTATTATACCTACTTACTTTTATTTAGGCATACTTATACTTTTTATTTATTTATTTCTCTTCTATATGCTAATTATTACCCGATAGACCTCTTATAATAAGCAATAATATTATCCCAACCTGCTAAATATAGCCTCCTAAACGCTAGCCTAACTAATACTACTATAATAATAGCTTCTAAAGGCAAGGAAGTTACTAATAACTATGAGGTCCTATCCTCTCACCTATCTAATAATAATAGTAGCTAAGATAAGGGTACTAACCCCTAGAATAACGAGGTGCTTAACCCTATCTCCCCGCGCTAAGGTAGTAATAACTAAGTTAGTAACTATAGTATTAACCTTAATACTCTAGTTAAGACTCGCAAGTCTGCTACTAAGAAGAAGAAGTCCCGCAAGGACTATAAGAAGGGCAAATAGGTAGCTAAGAAGAACTTCTTCGCTACGGACGCTAAGACCTAATACGAGGAGATCGTTAATAATAACACTAATAACGTTTAGAATAATAATACCTAGGCTACTAAGCTAGTCCGTATTATTACTAGTATTACTACTAATATCGAGGAGACTACCTTAGCTAAAACTATAGCTACTACCCCTTATAAGACTCCTAAGAAGAGCTGCCCTAGTCCTATAGCCTAGCGCTAGTAGATCGATAAGGCAAAGGCTTATATTAATAACGCCTTTCTATACTACCCTAATACTATCCTCATCAAGGAGATCGAGAAAATCCTTAATAATATCGAACCTTCTGAGAATATATCTTCTAACCTCTATATTAGATATACCTAGGATACCCTCAAGTAAGTATATAATATATATATTAATTATAACGCTTATAGCAAGCTTCTCCCTAGTTATACCTAGGTCCTCGCTATATACTTTTATAACGCTTATAGTTATACTAATAGAATTATTATAAGCAACCTTATTATAATAAACTATATTAACCTCCTTTCTATTGCCCCGCTCGTTAATATTAGTAATATTACTACTATAGACCCGTTAGCCTGCAAAGATACTAAAAACGCAAAGGACCTTGCTAATAAGGCTAAGGGTAATATTAATACTATTATTAATAGCATCCAATAGGAAATCCTTCCTCACCTCAATACTATAGAGATTAACGTAGCTAATATAGATATTATTAATATTAATACTATTAGCAAGCGTCTCGCTAAACTTAAGAATAATAGCGTATCTAAGTAGGTAATTACTAATAAGATTCGCATAGCTATTAATATAATTAAGACTAAGGAGATCGCAAGCCTTCGCGCTAAGATCGCAAACCTCTATACTATAATTAAAGGTCTCTAGCGCACTAGCAATAAGCAACTCGCGCCGAGCGATACTAGTAATAATAGCGCTACTAAGCGCTAGTAGATATCTAAGTTCGATATACTCCTCTGCTAGTATAATGCTTAATTAATAATACTATAGTAATTTCTAGCGATTAGGATATAAAGAGGGAGAGAAGGGAATATTAAGCGTATATATCCTAGATTAATAGAGATAGCAATCGGGATAATTGCTTTTTAAAAAGGGGGTATATATTATACGCCTTTTAGGGATATAGTTAGCTATTATCTAGTATTCTATATAACTATAGTTAGGCTTAATACCTATCCTTTAAGTAGGAGACTTCTAGCAGATAAGCTTAGAAGGCTTAGCTATTATAGAATATATCACGATATACTTATAATTACTATCGCACTATTTATTATTATTCACGCTTGCATTGCTCTTTTCCTTATTTTACTCGCAGTCTTAGCGACCCCTACTATAGCCCTAGGCTAGTAGGAAGACTGTGACAGCTAGGGTATATTATCATACCTAAAGGTATATTAATAAACTAACTTATATCTAAGCTATTGCTAAATAGAAGCTACTAAAAATATATTAGGAAATCTAAGTCTTCCTTAGATTATATAACTTCTACTATAAGTTTATTATAGGATATTTAGGTATTATAGCCCTAATAATATCCTTATTAAAGAGTAGTAAGAATAATAAGAAAGGAAGTAAGTTCTACTAGCTAGGAGAGGCTTAATAAGCTTTTAAATAGCTTCAAGCTGCCTTCTACTTAGTAACTATTCTCTAATAATAAGACCTAACCTATAAAATCAGTGTTAAGATAGATACTTCTATAAAGGCTATATCTAGTATTCTATTATAGTATATTAATAGCTAGTAGTAACTAGTTACTTATTATTTATAAAAGCTTAGTAATAGAGAGTAATATTAAGGAGCAGGCTAATAGGAACTTCTTGCTATAGTTAAAAGCTTAGACTATTAGGCTTATTACCTTCAGGGGATATCAAAGAAGTTCATAGTCCTAATAGATTACTAGGCGCTAAAGGGAGTTATTAGCACGCCTGCATAGGACCTTTAGGGAAGGCTCGCTAGGTAGGTATATAAATTCTTAGTATTTGATTTCAACCTAGAGCATAAGTTAGGGGTTATAAACCTAGCAGATAGTTTATCTAGGAGGCTAGATTATATAGAGGGGGAGGTGAAATATAATAATATACTCCTAACCCTAGCGAGGAAGCTAAGGTTTATTAGCAAATTACTAGCAAATTATTAGATAAGTATTACTATACTATAAGGTAGTATAAAGACCTCAAAAGTATTTATTAATACCATAAGGGCTAGCATAAGGTGCCCCTTCTAGATAGATAGCTCTAGGGGCGGGGATGCCTCAGTCTCTAGTTAGTATTACGCTCTATAGCGCGCTAATATTACTATAACTATAGTAGCTATAATAACCTTACGCTAAAGAGCAAGGGGTAATATAGAGAACGCTTAGCGAGAGGTTATTAACTAAGAGGACTTGCTTAGAGCTAGGGTTACTATAGTATAGTAGTATATCCTACGCTAGGTTATAAGGGAGCTTATAACGAGTAAAATAGCAAATAGTTAGCAACCCTCTAAAGCAATAGAGAATCTTATCCACAGACTATAAGCTAATAACTTATACTACTAGATATAATTAGAGAGGGCGTGCGGACTAGCTAGCGATTATAGGGGCTATATAATTAATAGTTATAGAACCCTATTCTATAAGGGATAGCTAGAGATACTATAAGAGGGGTCTCTGAGGCTAGAGATCCTTTGCTAATACTATAGTAACCGCCGGGCGGGTTACATAGGGGTAAATAAGACTACTAAGTTAATCTCGAGGAACTTCTATTAGCTAAACTTAGCTATAGATATACGTGATTATATTATAGGGTGCTATATATACTAGGGGAGCTGCGTTCTAAGGCATAAGCCTTATAGAAAGTTATAACTACTACCCTTACTTATATACCTATTCTAGGAAATAAGCATAAACTTCATCACTAGATTGCTAGCAAGCTCTCGGCATATAGGCGGAGAATATAACGTAGTTCTCATTATTATATGCTAAATAACTAAGTTCGCTATATATATCCTAATAATAAAGCAGCTAATAGCTACTAAGTTAGCGCGGATTATCTATAAATAGGTTAAATGCTGCTTTAGCACCCTAGAGGGTATTATTAGCAACTAAGATAAGCTCCTTATTAGCAAATTCTAGGAGGAGTTTATAAGAGAGAGGGTTATTAAGCGCTACCTCTCTACTATATACTACCCCTAGACTAATAGGTAATTAGAAAGGATGCACTAGATATTAAAGAAATATCTATAAGCATATACTAGCAACTTGCTATAAGAATAAGCTATCTAGTTACCTGAGGCAGAGTTTACATATAATAATAGTTATTATAGCACTACTAGCTACTTACTAATAGAAGCCATATATAGATATTACCCGCGTTATATATAACATATAACCCCTGCAAATAGGGTTATAGTATAGGGCATAAGAGAGTGAATTAAAAATATTTCAAGACTCTGCAAGAGGGCCTAGGAATAGTTATAGAAGGCTATTAAAGCATAAGCTAAGTATTATAACGCGAGGCATAATGACTAGACCTACTATTAGGAATAGGTTATTAAGCTATTAATAAAGAACTTCTAATTTAAGAATAAGAAACTAGTATCTAGGTTTATATAGGTAGCTATTATAGAACTAGTTAGTATATACGTATATAAGGTCTATCTACTACTATAATACTAATAGATATATAATATATTCTTAATTACCTTACTAGAACTATAGGATAACTACTAAGCAAATAGTAAAGGTTTGCTTATATATCTAGAGCTTAAAGATAAACTAGAGGAATAGGAGGTAGAAGAGATTATTATATACCAAGGTATTAGTAATAATATATAATATTTAGTTAAGTAGGTAGGATAACCTATAGAATATAGTATATAGGAGCCTATAGAGAACTTAGCAAATGTATAAGAGGCTATCTATAAGTTTAATAGATAATATAAGAGGGTTTATACGAAGTAGGATAACTAGTTACTAAAGTTATAGTAATAAGTTACTAATTATAAGCTATAAGACTATAGAATAGAAGCTAAATTAAGAAGTAGAATATTAATTATATTAAGTAGTAAATTATTACTGACTTTATAGCAAAAGGGGGTATTATCCTATAAAGAAAAGAAAGAAAGCTAATAATCTAACTAGTTATTCACTTCCAACTATAGCTATAGGCGCGAGCACCACAACTACTATAACTATAGGTAGCACTACCGCGAGCACCATAGCAACTAGTTGCTAAGCTAGCACTACTAGTATCCCTAGTACTGCTGCCCGTAGGCTAACTACTAGATAACTCGTTACTAGAGTTACTACCTAACTTACTACCCGACTTATCACCAGAGTCACTAGAGCTACTTTTAGAGATAGTAATAGTAACCTTAGTCTTCTTAGCCTTCTTTACTAACTTGTTACTACCCTCTTAGCTATATTTAGTAGGAGTATAAAGATAGGAGGCGTAGGAGATAGGATAAGTACTAGTAATAGTAATAAAGCAAGAGGGAATATTATTAGTAATATACTTAAAGAGATTTACTTAAAGAGATTATCTTAAAGCGGCTTAGAGAACTTAGGAAAGGAGGTAATATTACATTTATAAGGGCGCTTAGGGACTAGTATTATTAAAGGGTTATCAAGAGGATAATTAATCTTATTATAGAGGTAGATAATAGAACTATTATTATAAATATATAGCAGCTAGGTAGTATTTAGGTGCTAAAGTATATTATTATTATTATTATAAAGAGTATTTACCTAGAACTAATTATTAGTAGGATATAATTAGCAAGGGAGTATCGAATAATAGCTTATGTAAACTAAGATATTGAGCGCTAGATACTTATAGATTAAGGCGAGAGAAACCTAAAGTATCCTAATATTAAATTAGGCTCTATATTACTATATAAGCTCGACCTAATAATTACTAATAAGCAAGAGGTAGAAGAGAAAAGCGTGAGCTTACCAGAGGTTAATAAAGCTAAGAACTAATACCTAATTAATAAGAGACCTCTACTATACCTCTAGGATTAGAAGAATTACTTTAATAAGACTACTAGTAATATATTACCTCTCTACTACCCTTATAACTAATAAATTAAACTAGAACTAGATATAAAGGAGTAATTAACTTTTTGTCTACTATATAAGTAGTTACTCCTAGAGCTTAAGGCTACTTAATAATACTTCTTAGATAATTTAAAAAAAGGCTTTATTACGCTAGGTAATATATAATTTATATCCCTTATATTATTTATCTAAAAAGCTAATAGGTATTTGTAATTTTATATTAACTTTAAAAGACTAAATAAACTTACTAAGGAAGATTGATATCTATTACTCTTAATTAATAAGACGCTAAGCTAAGCTATTTATAAAGACTAATATCTACTAAGCAATTTACTAAATCTATATATACCCCGACTTAGAAGACCTAATAATATTCCGCACTAAGTATTACTCCTATAGATATAAAGTTCTACCTTTTAGACTGCGATATATTAATAGGATATAAGTAACATACTTATAGAATACCTAGTTAATTTCTATATAATATATATAGATAATATCCTAGTTTACGTAGAGAACCCCCTCTAGTATAAGGAGTATATTAAAAAGGTTCTTAACTAGCTATATTAAGTAGGGCTTTAAGCTAATATTAAGAAGTATGAATTTAATATAACTACTACGCGCTACCTTAGGTTTACTATTACTACTAAGAGAATTAGCTCTAACCCTAATAACGTGTCTATAATAAAAGACTAGTAACTACTAACTATAGTTAAGATAGATACCTCTAAATCTATTAATACTACTACCCTCCCCTAATAATAAACTAATAATAGTTTTTAATACCTAGTAATATACTTCTTAAAGACTATATTACTAACTTAGATAAACTACCCGATCTAGAACTATAAGATATTAGTAATTATCCTAATATTAGAGGAATAATAAATAGAACTCTCTATAATTAATTAGCGTTTTAAGGTTATTATAAACTACTAACTACTACTCTACTTTATAACTAAATAGCTTCTAAATATTATAAGGAACAGTGGCGGGTGCAGGATGCAGAGCTACGCTATCGGCAAAACGTCGGCGAGTCAGGGGCGAATAAATATACCTTAGAGAAAACTCTATAAGCAGAAAACTTAGAATGTTAAGCAATAGTCTAATATAATAATAAATATCTACGTTTTAATATTCTAGCCTTTCCTAATTTAGGCCTTTAGCTATATTCTTTATAATTCTATTACTTCTACCTCAATTTAAGAAACTAGCGCTAGTTAGAATATCTAAAGCGAACTAGTAATAATATACTAATAATTTAGCAACGGAGTTTAACTATAATAAGCTCCGAGCTAGGTATATAGAATATAACTAATAGGGTCTTAGCTAACGAGATATTAGTCGTTTGCTAAGCCCTGAGATATAGGGAATATAGCGTAAATACTACGCTAGGGGAATAGATAACCCAAGCGATAATATAGTAGGAGGGATAACCCCGAGGGGTCGGGCTAGGTCCTAGATAGCGCTAGACTAGGTAGACTACTTCTCGAGGGGCGAACGGATAGCGAGTAGTAGCTAATAGGATACCCTACCTAGGACGCCCCGAGAAGCTAGTATCTCTAGTATCCTTACCTAAGCTATAGGGTTACTATAGAAATAATAGGAGAGCCTTATAGAGTAGATATATCTATAGTAATAGTAGCATAAGGAATAAACCGCCGCCCTACTATAAGAACTTACTAATTGCTCGGCACCTAGATACTTATAGAGAGAATATAAAAAGCCCCCTATATATAACTGCTATACTATAACCGAGGACTTTACTATAGACTAGGTTAGTAACTAGATCTAAGCGATCGAGGATAGAAACCGACTACGCGCTAGTAGTATGCTGGAGCAGCAGGTCTAATAGGTACTTATAAAGATAAGCCTATCCCTATAGACCTAGTAGCAATACTATAGGGCTAGGCTAGAAGGAGACCTAGCATAGGCTAACTTTATAGCGTTTACTCGCTAATACTATATTAACCCCGAGCTTTAAGAGCGAAGGTATTATAAGAAGCTCGATATAATAAGGTAGAAGGAGACGTAGTTATTAATATAGTTCTTTGCTAAATAGTTAGTAATATATTAGGACTTAAGTATAGTTAGTATAGAAGATAGCAAGGCTAAGGCCTATATACTATACTTCTAATTAGCCCTATTCCTATATAGGGAACTCGAATATTAGAAAGTTGAGATATAGAGGCTAAGAGATATAGCTATAGAAGCTAAATGCTTATAGGAGATATATTGCTAATAGGGCGGCGAACCTCTATAAAGTAAAAATAAGAAACGGTATATAGGGGAAGAGTATAACCTAAGGGGGCCCCTAGTAGCGAGGTCGGGTTAAAAGACAGGCTAGTAGGGTTCTAGCTAGAAGATAATATAGGGTTTATAAAGCCCGATACCTCTCTAATAAGTTAGCAGCATAACGCAGGGATCTAACTAGAACGGGTCTATATCTAGCCCTAGTATATAACCTATAACGTCTAATTACGTAGTATGCTTTAGCTATAAGCAAAAGGGGTATAAGAGGGTAGACTACCTAGACGAGTATATAAAATAAAGCGCGAATAAAATAGTAGTAGGATACTAAGTATTTACTAAGAAGGCGAGGATTAATATAATCTAATCCTTAAGAGTTGAGGAACTCGACTTATTAGAAAACGAGTAGGCTAGGGGACTATACTAGTAACCCCCGCGCCTAAATTAGAACTAGATACCCTCCTAAAGGGAGCTATTATAAAGGGACGGGCGATTATTCTCTAGAATATCGCTAAATAAGAAGTAGTAGTAGATATAGACTCCTATTCCTAGGTCGATATTATTAGTAGCTAACTAGCTAGGTCCCTATAACTATAACCCGCAGCAGCTATTACCCCTACGTTAGAAGGGTTTAATAGGTTATCTATAATAGGCTAGAATATATACTAGTTAATATTCTTCCTTATTAACTTAGGAGGAGAAGTAAGGAAGATATAATAACTCTTCGCTAAAGCTTCCTAACCCGAGGGAGCAGGGGACTTTCTCCTATTGCAATACTCTATAGGAAGAGAGGGTATTATAATTAATACCTGGATAAATACCTGGGAATATAAACGCTTTAATATCGCTAAGCTATTAGTATTTATATAAGAGATTATTAAGAATAGCTAGAAGGCTTATATTATATATATATCAGGGAATATCGCTCCCTATAAACTGCTAATAGGGGCTCTAGAAGAAGAAGATACCCTAGAGGGTAATATAGAGTTATTACTAGAACTATCTAGTAAATAAGTAACGTTTAATAAATAGTTAGCGAAGTAGTACCTAGTCCTAGAGGGCGCGGAATATACTATCGATTTAATTGAAGGAAAGAAACCTCTATATAGGCCTATCTACCTATTGAACGAGCATTAGTTAGAAGAACTTTGCTAATATATCGCTAATAACTAAGCGATAGGGCGGATCTAACCCTTAACTAGCGAAGCAGGCGCCCCTATCCTTTTTATACCTAAGAAAGATAGGTCCCTACGCCTTTATATAGATTATCGAGGCCTAAATAAGGTAATAATAAAAACCTAATATCTATTCCCTCTTATTAGCGAACTATTAGATAGGCTTCGGGGAGCGAAATAGATCTCGAAAATCGATATTCGAGATATATACTACTATATTCGCATTAAGCTAGAGGATCGCTAGAAAATAGTATTTAGGATGCGTTATAGGTACTTTGAATATACTATTATACTATTTAGACTTATAAACGCCCTAGCTATATTCTAGGCGTATATTCACTAAGCGCTCGCTGAGCTGCTAGATACCTATTATATTACTTATATAGATAATATTATAGTCTACTTAGAGATAAGAGAGCAGCATATAAAGGACCTTCTCCGAGTACTCCATAGGCTTCGCTAGTAGGAGCTCTATGCTAAGCTTAGTAAGTATAGGTTTTACTAATAGCGGGTAGAATTCCTAGGATATATTATTATACCTGAGGGTATATTAATAGATTAAACTCGCATCCGAGCTATTGCTAAATAGAAGCTACTAAAGATATACTAAGATATCTAGGTCTTCCTTAGATTCTATAACTTCTACTATAAGTTTATCGCGGGATATTTAGGTATTATAGCTCTAATAATATCCCTACTAAAGGGTAGTGAGAATAATAAGAAAGGAGGCGAGTTTTACTAGCTAGAAGAGGCTTAACAGGCTTTCGAGCAGCTTTAAGCAGCCTTCTACTTAGTAATAATTCTCTAATACTAGGACCTAACCCGCGAGATAAGGGTCGAGATAGATACCTCTATAAAGGCTATATCTAATATCCTATTATAGTATATTAATAGTTAGTAGCGATTAGTCGCTTACTACTCGTAGAAGCTTAGCGATATAGAGCAATATTAGGGAGCAAGCTAATAGGAACTTCTCGCTATAGTCGAGAGTTTAGACTATTAGGCTTACTAGCTTTAGGGTATATCGAAGAAGTTTATAGTCCTAATAGATTACTAGGTGCTAAAGGGAGTTATTAGCGCGCCTGCGCAGGACCTTCGGGGAAGACTCGCTAGGTAGGTATATAAACTCTTAGCGTTTAACTTTAACCTAGAGCATAGGTTAGGGGTTATAAACTTAGCAGATAGTCTATCCAGGAGGCTAGACTATATAGAGGGGGAGGTGAAGTATAATAATATACTCCCGACCCTAGCGAAGAAGCTAAGGCTTATTAGCGAACTATTAGCGGACCTTTAGATAAGTATTACTATATTATAAGGTAGTATAGAGACCTTCAAAGTATTTATTAATATTATAAGGGCTAGTATAAGGTGCCCCTTCTAGATGGATAGCTCTAGGGGCGGAGACGCCTCAGTCTCTAGTTAGCATCGCGCTCTATAGCGCGCTAATATTACTATAATTATAGTAGCTATAATAACCTAACGCTAAAGAGTAAGGGGTAATATAGAGAATGCTTAGCGAGAGGTTATTAACTAAGAGGACTCGTTTAGAGCTAGGGTTACTATAGTATAATAGTATATCCTATGCTAGGTTATAAGGGAGCTTATAATAAGCAAAATAGCAGATAGTTAGCAACCCTCTAAAGTAATAGAAAATCTTATCTATAGACTGTAGGCTAACGACTTATACTACTAGATATAATTAGAGAGGGCGTATAGACTAGCTAGTAATCATAGGGGCTATATAATTAATAGCTAGGGAACCCTATTCTATAAGGGATAGCTAGAGATACTATAAGAAGGGTCTCTAAGGCTAGAGATCCTTCGCTAATACCACAATAACCGCAGGGCGGGGTATATAGGGGTGAATAAGACTACTAAGCTGATCTCGAGGAACTTCTATTAGCTAAACTTAGCTATAGATATGCATAATTATATTACTAGGTGCTATATATGCTAGGGGAACCGCGTTCCGAGGCATAAGCCTTATAAGAAATTATAACTACTACCCTTACCTATATACCTATTCTAGGAAATAAGCATAGACTTTATTACTAGATTGCTAGCGAGCTTTCGGTATATAGGTGGAGAATATAATATAGTTCTCATTATTATATGCTAAATAACTAAGTTCGCTATATTTATCCCGATAATAAAGTAGCTAATAGCTGCCGAGTTAGCGCAGATTATCTACGAATAGGTTAAGTGCTATTTTAGTACTCTAGAGGGTATTATTAGTAACCGAGATAAGCTCCTAACTAGCTAATTTTAGGAAGAGTTTATAAGAGAGAGGGCTATTAAGCGCTACCTCTCTACTATATACTATCCCTAGACTAATAGGTAGTTAGAAAGGATATACTAGATATTAGAAAAGTATCTATAAGTATACGCTAGCGACTCGCTATAAGAATAGGTAGTCTAGCTGCCCGAGGCGGAGTTCGTATATAATAATAGTTATTATAGCACTACTAGCTACTCGCTAATAGAGGCCTTATATAGTTACTACCTGCGTTATATAGAATACGTAGCTCCTGCGAATAAGGTCGTAGTATAGGGCATAAGGGAGCGAATCAAATATATTTCGAGACTCTGCGAGAGGGCCTAGGAATAGTAGTAGAAGGCTACTAAGGCATAAGCTAAGTATTATAACACGAGGTATAAGGACTAGACCTACTATTAGGGATAGGTTATCAGGCTATTAATAAAGAACTTCTAGTTTAAGAATAAAAAATTAGCACCTAGGTTTATATAGATAGCTATTGCAGAACTAGTTAGCACGTAAGTATATAGGGTCTATCTGCTACTATAATACTAATAGATATATAATATATTCTCTATTACCTTATTAGAACTATAGGATAACTACTAAGAAGGCAGCAAAGGTTCGCCTATATACCTAGAGCTCGAGGATAAGCTAGAGGAATAGGAGGTAGAAGAGATTATTATATAGCAAGGTATTAGTAATAATATATAATATCTAGTTAAGTAGGTAGGATAGCTTATAGAATATAATATATAAGAACCTATAGAGAACTTAGTAAATGCGCAAGAGGCTATTCATAAGTTTAATAAATAGTATAGGAGGTCTTATAAGAAGTAGGATAACTAGTTGCGAGGTTATAGCAACGAGTTGCTAATTATAAATCACGAGACTATAGAATAGAAGCTAAATTAGGAAGTAGAATATTAATTATATTAAGTAGCAAACTATTGCTAATATTATAGCAAAAGAAGGGTATTATCCTATAAGAAAAAGGAGGGAGCTAACTATCTAAATAGTTATTTACTTCTAACTATAGCTATAGGCGCGAGCACCCCGACTACTATAACTACGAGTAGCACTATGGCGACTAGTTGCTGAGCTAGCGTTACTAATATTACTAGTATTACTAGCATCCCTATTATTATCGCCTATAGACTAACTACCTGCTGACTTACTACCTGGGTTACTACCCGACTCCCTACTAGAGCTACTACCTACCTCACTACCCGACTTATTACTAGAGCTATTATTAGAGCTAGTAATAGTGACCTTAGTCTTCTTAGCCTTTCTAGCCTTTTTCGCTAAATTATTACTATCCTCTTAGCTATATTTAGTAGGAGTATAGAGGTATAAAGCGCGAGAGACGGGGTGAGTACTAGTAATAGTAATAAAGCAGGAGGGAACGTTATTAGAAGCATACTTAAGGAGGTTATCTTAAAGCGACTTACTAAACTTAAGAAAGGAGTTAATATTATACTTATAAGGGCGCTTAGGGACTAGTTTTATCAAAGGGTTATTAACTAGATAATTAATCTTATTGCAGAGGTATATAGCAGGACTATTATTATAAATATATAGCAGCTAGGCAGCGTTTAGGCGCTAAAGGATATCGATATTATTATAAAGAGTACTAACCTAGAACTAGTTATTAGTAGGATATAATTAGCAAGGGAGTAGCAAGTAATAGCCTATATAAACTAAGACGTTAAGGGCGAGGTGCTCACGAATAGAGGCGAGCTCCTAGAGTTAGAGCTAGTCTATATTATAACTACTACTACTACTAGTAGAATTATAGATTAGCTTAGTAATATATTTCTATATTACTAAATAATTAATAAGGGAAGCGAGAATATAATAATAATAAAGAGGGGTTAAGATACCCTCCCGTTCCTAAATTTAGATCTAGTAGAATATATTCTAAGTAGTCTAGGCTACGCCCTAAAGCTCCTAGGGAACCTACTAGGTATTAGTATATAGCAACCTAGTAGCGAACTAGTAGAGACTTATAGCAGCATATTTCTTCTTATTAAAGTTATAATAAACGCACTTCTACGCATGCTCGCTATATATATAGCAAAGGTTAATAATATCTTAATATATCTTATAGAGATAGCTAAGATAGGGATAGCTACTATTAGAATTACTAATAAGGTTACTAGAGAGGATTTCGGGATTATATAGGTATTTAGCGAGAATTGCACCTATATGCGCGATATGAGATATAATAGAGAACGGTTAGTGAGATAATAGTAAAAGAAATAAATTAGAAAAGGAAGAGCAGGAAAATTAATAATTATAATAAAAGCTCGTAGAATAGATAATAAAAAGAAAAATAACGAAGGCTATTAAGTTAAAAAAGAGATACTAAAGAGGGAAAAATCTAGCTAGGTCGGAGACCTCGAAAAGTAGACGCCCTTTTATAATTAGCATCGCTAGGCAATAAGGCTAAATAATTACTAGCTATATACCGCTAAATAGTCGTATAACTATCAGCAACTAATTAAAAAATAATAGCAATGCTCAAAATTTAAAAATATAAAAACCGCTAGAAAATAATATATATTATTCGCTATAGCAGCCTAAATCTAGCGTAGGAAGGAGTAATAGCAAATAATATAATAAAGGCGCTAAACTACCGCCCTATAGTTAGTAACGCAGAGCTGCATTACCCTACTAATACGCCTTAGGGACCAAGGCTTTAGAAGGGGGGATAATTATAAGGAATAGTAGCGGGTATAGGATATAAAGCTATGCTATTAGCAAAACGTCAGCGAGTTAGGAGCGAATAAATATACCTTAGAGAAAACTCTGCAAGCAGAAAACTTAGAAGGTTAAGCAATAGTCTAATATAATAACAGATATCTACGTTTTAATATTCTAGCCTTTCCTGGTTTAGGCCTTTAGCCACACTCTTTACAAATATTTACTAAGCCTACTAGTTAAGTATCTTAGCTAGTTTTAACATCTATATTTAATACTACCTAGGGTATAATAATATACTAGCCAATACCCTCTTATAGAAAAATAAGAACCTCTAAACCTAATAAGCTATTTATAAGTTAGACTATACTTAGGTATTAGTACTACTTACCTACCTATCCCTAGAGGTAGTAAATAAGCTATACTAGCTACTAGAGAGCGCCCTAAGCTACCCTATAATAGCTATTACTACCCTTGAACTAGAAGATAAGCTAAAGGAATACCTCCTAGTTAAATAGATCCTCTAGTTAAACTATAAACCTAGTATACTATTACTTAAAGCGCTAAGAATACTTACTATTACTAAAAAGGAGCGCTAGAGAATATAAGATAAGCTCTTAACTATAGATAGAAAACTTATAATACTAGAAGAAGAGGACCTATATATAAAGCTAATCTATAAGGCTTATATTTAGAAGCTTATACTATACCTAGGATAGAATAAGACTATTAAGATTCCAAACGAATATTATTATTAGCCCTAGTTAAATACTAATATTAAATAATATAGTTATAACTACTATACCTACTACTAGGCTTAAAAGCTAAGAGATAAGCTCCTAAGTAAGTAAAAACCCCTATTAATACTTGTTGCGAAGTACGTACTTAAGCCACAATTGCAGCATAGCAATTGTGGATCCACTTTTGTGCCTCAACTCATTCGCCATAGTTATAAGCCTAGTTCGTTCGTGACTCCCTGTGCTATATGCCTGAATGGTTTTGAGTGTGCTATAGTTGACGGGCTAGTAGCTTATATAATAACCTAGAGACCTAGGGTTCGAATCCCATGAGAGGCGTAGAGGGCTGACTGCACCACCTAGATTTTAGCGAGATATACCTAATCAGAAGGTTCGATTAAGAGTAGTAGTTCCGCACCTGCCTAGGGCATTGCGAAACTGGGGGGTATGTTGCGAAGTACGTACTTAAGCCACAATTGCAGCATAGCAATTGTGGATCCACTTTTGTGCCTCATCTCATTCGCCACAATACTAGATTACCCCTAGGAATATATTATAATAGACTTTATATTATACTTACCCGATCGGTATAGGTATAATAATATATCTACAGTAATATACTACCTATTATAAAAGATAATCTCGCTTCCCTACTATAAGACTGTTATAATATAGGTCCTCGCTTAGCTATACTATACTTATATCTTCTAGTATATTAGGTTCCCTACTATAATTATATCTAATAGAGGCCCTTAGTTTACTTTTAATTTCTAAATAAGCTCTGTAAGATATATAGTTAAATTGTATAGCTAAGTATAGTAAGCTATATAGAGACTAATAAATAGATAGAAATTCTTAACTAATACCTAACTTAATACCTCTACTTATAGATAAACTAGTTCTAGGATAACTAGAGCGAAATACTTCCTACTATAGATTTTACTTAGGTAGCGTTACTAAATAATACTATAGGGCTTATACTATTTAAGATTAAATAAGGGTATCTACTATAGATAAGTTTTAACTAGGATTAATATATATAAAGGTTCTTAATAATAAAGAAGAAGATCAACTAGGGCGATACCTAGTAACTTATATAAAACCTCTATAGTATTTAGGATATTACTAAAGGGAATATAGCTATAGCCTCATAACGCTATACTCGCCCTATAAATCGCTACTACTAACCTAATAACGTAGCTATAGGAGACTTTATATATATATCAATAGAGGGATAGCGCTAAGAAAATTCCTTAAAGCTATTTAAATCATAGGATAAGCTATAGCTAATTAAGGCTACTAGTCCTAAGGGTATATGAGCACTTAACCTACTAAAGGAATATAACTATTACCTAGTATTCTATCCTAATAAGCTCTAAAAAGCTACTAGGGACCCTCTACTAGGCTAATTTAAAGCACTACTACCTACTATTAAATTTAATAATATGCTAGAATATGGAGTTATATAAATAACTACTAGCTAGCTATATTAGGGATAGTTATAATATTGCACTAACTAGAAGGGCTATAACTATAACCCTACTTAGTATAATACTAAGAGTTTTAAGTATACTCTAGTACCGCTATAGGACTTTTATATTACTAACCTAGCTATTATAAGACTACTAAAGTACCTCTTAGCCTAGCTTCTAGCTACTACCTAAGGTAAAGACCCTACTACTATAGATAATAATGACGCCTTAGTATAACTACTAGGAAAGGGAATACTATTTAGGATAATACTTGATATATATATAGTAATAAATTACTGCGAATAGTAATACTAGTAAAAGGGGGGGGTAATATTATAGCGTTAGGCCAGACCTACCTGAATTTCGGGTTATATAACCGCTAAGTTATATAATCTCTAGGCTAGCCTTTAGCCTTCTAGGGCTACGCTAGCCTATAGTTAGACTTTTCCCTTCTTTAACGCAGAATCCACTCAATATAGCGCAATTAAAGTGTATTAACCTTCGCCTAGTGGCTATTCGTAATAGTAGCTTTCTATTATTATTCCTAGGCCCTCTTATAGAGTCTTAAAATATATTTAATTCGCTCCCTTATACCCTATACTATAACCCTATTTATAGAGGTTATATATTCTATATAATATAGGTAGTATCTATATAAAGCCTCTGTTAGTAAGTAGCTAGTAGTACTATAGCGACTATTACTATATATACGAATTTAGCCTTAAGTGATTAGATAACCTATTCGTATAGCGAGTTACTAGTACATACTCATAAATACTTCTCTAATATATAATAATCCTTTTAGATTACCTATTAGTCTAGAGGTAGTATATAGTAGAGAGGTAGCGCTTTATAGCCCTCTCTCTTATAAATTCCTCTAAAACCTTACTAATAAGGAGCTTATCTTAGTTACTAATAATACCCTCTAGGGTATTAAAATAGTACTTAACTTACTTATAGACAATCCGCGCTAACTTAATAGCTATTAGCTACTTTATTATTAGGATAAATATAGTAAACTTAATTATTCAATCTATAATAATAAGAAGTATATTATATTCCCTACCTTTATACTAAGAGCTTACTAGTAGTCTAATAATAAAGTCTATACTAATTTCCTAGAATAGGTATATATGTAGGGGTAGTAGTTATAACTTTCTATCGGGCTTATTCCTTAGAATATAGATTATTAGTATATATAATACCCTATAACGTAATTACATATATCTATAGCTCAGTTAAGCTAATAGAACTTTCTTAAGATTAAATTAGTAGTCTTATTTACCTCTATATAACCTGCCTTATAGTTCTTATAGTATTAGTAAAGGATTTTAAGCCTTAGGGACCCCTCTTATAGTATCTCTAACCTTCCCTTATAGAATAAGGTTTATAGCTATTAATTGTATAGCTCCTATAATTACTAGCTAGTCTATATATCCTCTCTAATTAGGTTTAGTAATATAAGTTATTAGCCTATAGTTTATATATAAGACTCTCTATTACTTTAGAGGGTTACTAACTATATACTATTTTACTTACTATAAGCTCCCTTATAACTTAATATAAGATATATTATTATATTATAATAATCCTAGCTCTAAGTAAGTCCTCTTGGTTAATAACCTTTTACTAAGGGTTCCCTATATTATCCGTTATTCTTTAGCATTAAGTTATTATAATTACTACAGTTGTAATAGTATTAGCGCGCTATAGAGCATAATACTAACTAGAGACTAAGGTATCTCCGCCCCTAGAGCTATCTATCTAGAAGGGGTATTTTATGCTAGCCCTTATAATAGTAATAAATACTTTTAAAGTTATTATACTACCTTATAATATAATAATATTTATGTAAAGAGCTACTAATAGGTTACTAATAAATCCTAGCTTCCTTTCTAGGGTTAGAAGTATGTTATTATATTTTACCTCCCCCTCTATATAGTTTAGCCTCTTAAATGAATTATATACTAGGTTTATAACCCCTAACTTGAACTCTAAGTTAAAGTTGAATACTAAGAGTTTATATACACTTAATAAGTCTTTCCTAGAGGTCCTACATAGATATATTAATAACTCCTTTTAGCGCTTAGTAATCTATTAGGACTATAAACCTCTTTAATATATCCTAAAAGTAGTAAGCCTAGTAGTTTAGGCTTTTAACTATAATAAGAAGTTTCTATTAGCTCATTTCCTGATATTACTCTATATTACTAAGCTTCTATAAATATTAAGTAACTAATAACTACTAGCTATTAATATATTATAATAAGATATTAAATATAGCTTTTATAGAAGTATTTATCTTAACCCTTATTTTTTAAGTTAGGTCCTAGTATTAGAGAATAGTTACTAAGTAGAAAGTAGCTTAAAGCTATTTAAAAGCCTATTAAGCCTCTTTTCGCTAATAGAACTCGCTTCCTTTCTTATTATTCTTACTACCGTTTAGTAAGGATACTATAGGGGCTATAATACCTAAATATCCTATAGTAAAACTATAGTAGAAATTATAAAATCTAAGGAAGATTTAGATCTCCTAATATATTTTTAGTAGCTTCTATTTAGTAACTACTTAGATATAAGTTTAATTTATTAATATACCTTTAGGTATAATAATATACCCTAAGAACTCTACTAATTATTAGTAGAACTTATACTTACTAAGCTTAATTTAAAGTCCTTACTAATAAAGCTTATAAAGTACTTAGCGAAGGTCCTTCATATATTACTCTCTTATCTTAGAGTAGATTGTAATATTATCTATATAAGTATCATAATAAGTATATAGTAATTTAGCGAGTACTAACTAAATATATATCTAGAATATTACTAGGGTATTTCTAAGTCTAAATAGTATAATAGTATATTTATAATACACATAGTAAGTTCTAAAAGCTATTTTCTAGTAGGTTTCTAGCTTAATATAAATATAGTAATATATATCTTAAAGGTTAATCTTTAAGATCTATTTCGCTCCCTAAAGCCTATCTAGTAGCTTATTAATAAGAGGAAGGAGAAATTAATTCTTTAATATTACCTTATTAAGGCCTTAATAATCTATATAAAGGTATAGGTATCTATTATTCTTAAGTATAAAGAGAATAGGGGCCCCTAACTTACTAATTAAGAGTTAAATCTACCCTATTACTTAATTACTAGTAGTATATTAGTAGAGTTCCTCTAGCTAATACTTATTTAATAAGTACATAAGCCTATATAGAGGTTTCTTCCCCTTAATTAAGTTAACAGTATATTCTATACCCTCTAGAGCTAGGTATTTCTTTATTAACTACTTATTAAATATTACTTATTTACTAAGTAGCTCTAGTAGTAACTCTATTTTACCCTTTAGGGTATTTTCTTCGCCTAGAGCCCCTATTACTAGCTTATAGGGGGTAATATTCCCTAATATACATATAATATAAGCCCTCTAGCTATTTCAATAACCTCTTATATAAATACTAATAGCTTAGTAATACTAAGGTAGTTATATCCCTAAGTATTTATCTAAGTATTAACTATAGTACCCTCTCTTCTTATAAAGTATTATAATAAGAGGAGGTCCCTTACTGCTTTAGGATAGGGAGCTTTAGTAAATAGTTATTATATCTTTCTTAGTTCTCCCCTTAGGTTAATAAGGAAGAATATTAATTAGTATATATTCTAACCTATTATAGATAACCTATTAAACCCTTCTAATATAGGGGTATAAGCTACTATAAGTTATAGTTATAAGGACTTTATTAGTTACCCACTAATAATATTAACTTAGGAATAGGAATCTATATCTATTACTACTTCCTATTTAGTAATATTCTAGAGAATAATTACTTATCTCTTTATAATATCCCTTTTTAAGAAAGTATCTAGTTTTAATATAGATATAGAGGTTACTAATATAATCCCCTAGCTTACTTATTTTCTAATAAGTTAAGTTCCTTAACCTCCCTTATAGATTAGAATATATTAACCCTCGCTTTCTTGATAAGTACTTAGTATTCTATTAATATTTTATTTATACCTTATCTTACCTATTTATCTAAGTAGTCTACTCTCTCATATTCCTTTTACCTATAGCTAAAGTATATTCAGGAGTTAGATATTATAGGTTATATATAAGAGCTGAATATAGGGTAGCTCTAGTTAGGTCCCTATATTATACCACTAACTAGTTAGTAAGGTAATAGGCTCTAGGAACCTTATATAGCCTTACAGCTAGAGCCCTACTAGCCCGCCTTTTAGCTTACCCTTATTATAGGGGGTACCCTTAATATACACTCTTCCCCTATATACTACTTCCTACTTTCGCTCTATAGGGTTTTATTATCCTATTAGTAATATATCTCCTATAATTATTTCACTTCTATAGCTATATCTCTTAGCTTTTATATCTTAACTTTTTAATATTTAAGTTTCCTATATAGAAATAGAGCTGGCTAGAAGTATAATATATAGGCTTTAGCCTTATTGTCTTCTATACTACCTATACCTAAGTTCTAATATATTACTAACTATTTAGTAAAAAACTATATTAGTAATTATATCTTCTTCTACCTTATTATATTTAGCTTTTTATAATACCTCTACTCTTAAAGCTCTAAGTTAATATACTATTAGTAAATAAATACTATAAAGTTAGCTTATATTAGGTCTCCTTCTAGGCTAGCCCTATAGTATTACTACTAGGTTTATAGAAATAAGCTTATCTTTATTAGCGCCTATTTGATCTACTACTCTAGTGTACTACTAGTATATAATTAGTATTTATTTTAACTACTTAAATCTAGTAATTAACTTCATTTATAGTAAAATCCTTACCTATAGTGGAGTAGTTATATATAGGGTCTTTTTAATATTCTCTCTATAGATATCTTATTACTAAGTAGTCAGTAAGCACCTATAATAAGGTAGTAATTTATTCTTTATATTACTACTACTATAGATATATCTATTCTATAAGGCTCTCCTATTATCTCTATAGTAACCCTATACCTTAAGTAAGGACGCCTAGGATATTAGCTTCTTAAGGGGTCTCAAGTAGGGTACCCTATTAGCTATTACTTACTATCTTTTTGCTAAGTAAGAGTTAATCTACTTAGTCTAGTGCTATATAAGATCTCGCTTAACCCCTTGAGATTATTTCTCTTATTATATTATTACCTAGATTATTTATCGCCTTAGTATAGTATTTATATTATATTCCTTATATCTTAGGGCGTAGTAAGTAATTAGTATTATATTAGCTAAGACCCTATTAGGTCTATTCTATATACTTAGCTTAGAGCTTATTATAGTTAAATTCTATTACTAACTTATTAGTATACTATTGCTAGTTCGCTTTAGATATTCTAATTAGTATTAGTTTCTTAAATTAAAGTAGAAGTAATAAAGTTATAAGAGTATAGCTATAAGCCTAAACTAGGAAAAGCTAGAATACTAAAATATAGGTACTTATTATTAGATTATTACTTTACCTGCTAAGTCTATAGCTTTTAGAGATTTCCTAAGGGTATATATATCTACTACTAATTCGCCGACGTCTTACTAATAGCGTAGCTTCTACGCTTTTTACCCACTATTATTCCTTATAGTAATTAAGGAGCAGCTAAATGTAACCTCAATACTAAGACCTATTACTATAGAATAAATAGGAATATTTCTAGAATACTATGTATTATCTATACTAGGATAAATACTTATTATATTCCATAACCTTCTCCTACTAATAGAGGAAAGTTTAGATATTAATTCCCTCTTACAACTCTAAGCTAAAAATAGCTATTTATCAATGCTATTATAGAAAACTCCTTTTTACTTAATAAATAGTATATTAAGATTAAATTTTTATTAGTTTTAATTAAGTCTAATAAAGAGTTAAGTAATAAAGAAGAATCTATTAATATTAAACGCACTTAACCTAATAAACCTATTAAATCTATTAAACCTATTAAACCTAATTAAGCTATTAATAATAACATAATAAGTAAGAATACTACTACTTCTATTGCTTAAGGTAAGGGTATTACTATTAAGACGGCTACTCCTTATAAGCCTATAGTTTTACTATTAGTACCCTAATATAGCTAATAACATTAATACTATTAATAGAATATACGTTTATAGTAAATATATTAAATATATTACTTACTTAATAGCGCCTAAGAAGTTCATTATAACCTTATTGAGGTAATTAGTAAGGGTTATACTAATAATATACATCTTATTATAGCTAACCTAGGCTAATTTATTAAGACTATTATTAATAATTATAAGGTTATTATAGCTATTATCCCTAAGGGACTAGTTAAAGAAAGCCCTAGCTTCTTTAATCTAGAGTAGTACCTTATAGCGAAGACGCCTAATAAGTATACCGCCTTAGCTACTAGCTTTAATAACCGCGAGGGTACTATAATTAATACCTTTAACTTATATAGCTCCTTAAATAAACTTATTACTATTAAGACCTCTAATATACCGCTAGTATTAAGACGGTTATACTTACTAACTAGATCTTATATACCTATATTATTAGTCTCTGCTACCTTACCTACCTATATACTAAGTTCTTAATAGCTTAAGAATCTATTACTATCTATCTTTAATATATTTATTTCTTTAATACTATTAACCTTATTACTACTTAATATACTAAGCGAATTACGTTATATATACTTACTAGAATAGCTATATTATACTTAGCCCCTATATATATATATCTAAGCTCTAAATTCGTTTATTACTAAGTGTATTATTAGTGATCCTAACTTTAGTATAGTTTCCTTATCCTTTATTATGAAGTAAATACTTTATTACGACTTTCCTAATATTTATACTAAGGATAACGGATTTATTACTTAGGCGATAATTAACGATATTAAGCCTAACGCTATATATATACTTCTAGACTTAAATATACTAAAGACTATAGAGGCTATTTACTTCTAGTACTAATACGCTATTAATATTAAAAGTTTTTATAAGTAAGTAGTTATACTTACTACCTTTGTTATAGTCATCAAGGATCTAGGAGCTACTAATTCCTACCCTAAGGTAAATAATAATATTTATTATAAGTATATTAACTATTATTAGGATAACGCTAGGCTAGCTACTACTTATAATATTAAGATCGACTAGCTTCTAGTTATTACTAAGGAGATTAATAACTTTAAGGAAGAACATATAGACCGACTTAAGTCTAATAATACTACTCCTTCTACCTAAATATACCCTTATTAATATAAGATATTAGGATACTAAGAAGTTTAGAACACAAGAAATTAGAACTAAAACTATAAATATACATATATATATTAGATTAGATTATTACGTATAACTAGGGGTACAAATTAGAAATTATACAAATATTGCGGAAGATATATTTCTCTTCTTATATAGGTAATTAATATCGAATATACTAAGGCGTAGTTAACCGGCTCAAGGAGTTTAAAATACCCAATATATTAAATATACCTAAACCTAATAAACATCTTCAAGAGGGGTTTATTACCTTTAAGGAGATAACCGTCGAAATTATAGATTTCTTACCCCTTATTTTTCGCCTACTATATAGACCGTAATAATATCTTTTAGGTCTAATTATATTTATAATTATAGATCTATATCCTCAATTAGTATTAGCTTAGATCCTATAAGAATAAAGCCTTTATTATTAGTACTATAGAGCGTTTTAAACTAATCAAATCATCTAAAATATTAACTATTAACTCTAAATCTAGTACTACTAATTTAGATAGCTTATAGCTATAAGCTATTAAGAATACTACTCCCTTAGGTCTAATTCTTCTTTAATATTATATCAAGAGTTATTAGTCTTTTATAGAGATCTTTAGATAGTTAATTTTATTTACTAATCTCTCCTTTATTAACCTAGCTATAGCCTTATTTATAGTCTAATTATCTAGCGCCTTATTAACAAAGATATATAAATACCTTAATAAGGAGTAGTAGGATATAAAGTATACTCTATACTTATTAAATCCCTTCTTCTACTTATCTTATTAGTTATTAAACTCTTTATTAGTTTATCTCTTTCTTAAATTACTTTATAGTTAAGGAGGTTTTAATACATAAATAGAGATATTAGTTATTATTATTAGTTTAAACGCTCTTCCTTTTACTATATATAACTTAGAGCCTATATGATTAACTATATAAGAGATCTCTCTATATATGCTCTTAATAAGATTAAATAACTTTAGGGTTTTATTATTAATATTCTTTCTATAAGTTAACTTATATATTATAGCCTATTAAGCGAGAAGTATTTAGTAGGTAATATAAATAAAGTTTTTGAATTATTCTAACTTATTACTACTTTCTATTACGTTAATAGCTCTTAGCTTCTATATAGTAATCTTATATTTTATAATCTATTTAGTAGGTATTTTCTATATTATAATCTTCTCTTTATAAAGGATCTAAATAATATTAATATATATTACTTTAGTAGTCTTAAGCTAATAGATCTTATTAATCCTTACTCTTACTCTTAATTAAATAATACTTTTAGTAATTAGGTTCTTAGAGATAAAATAAATTTAATAGTACTTAAGATAAACTATCTCCTAAATATAGTCCTTAAATTAAATGATTACTTTATATAGCTCTTTAATCTCTCTTATTTTACTTTTATATATTACTATATAATATGTGTATGTATATATATATATATTGGTCTCGCTTTATTAACTTATTAAATAACCTAACTAACTTAGATGTAATAGGGGATATTTATCCTAAATTTACTTAAGTAGTAGTTAGTATAGAAGTTAATAATACTTTTATATTATTAGAATAAGTATTTACTATTAAGAAGTTAACTTTTTAAAATAATCTTTAAACTTTAGCTTTACTAAAAGAGTCTTTAGGATAGCTTTAAGGTACTCTTTTTTAATATTATCTAAATTAATATATCTTATAGTCCTATTAACTTTAGCTTATACTAAGCTTAATCCTACTAGAGGAGCTAATTACTTAGTATATATAATTTAAATGAGAAGCTAGAGGCTCCAGAGGCGCTAGAGATATTAATTAATATTAGCTTACTATAGGTTTATATATTAATAATATAGTAATAAATTTAATATTATTAACTTATCTAGATACTTTTAATTAGTATGATATATAAAAATTACACTATTAATTATTATATTATATAATATAAGGTATCCAAGTAACTAAAAAATTAATATATAACTATATAAAAGCTCTATATATAGATCTAAGTGGAATTTATACTAAAAACTAACTAATATAGATACCGCTCGATTTGGCTGGATTTTGCGCTGCTTTTGCGCGTATACTGCGCCCCACCGCGCGCGCCTAAGGGTCGATTTGACAGCTAGCTGCCACGATGCGGGACCAGGGATATAACGCTAAACACCAGACGCACTAGCGACGAGACGAACCCTCTCTTTCTGCAAAGCTGGCCACTGAACACGTCGGCATCTGAACACGACCTTGGATTAATCCTGGTCCCGTAAGTGCCGGAACGCCCGGCCAGCCACTGAAAATCCCAGGCATGCCCCCTGATCCCCCTTTCCAATCCACTGCTCTTAGCCCAGTGACATGCTGTGTCAGCGGCCAGTCAAACGTCGTACCTGGGTCCGGAAACCGAACTGCACACTGTGACTCCCGTCATCCATGGAGTCTGACGGGCCTTTCGAGAGATCCAGAGGCGAGGCAGCTGGCAGACGCGGAATGGCAGATAACGGGCAACAGCTTATTTTGGGGAACTGAAGTGCCAAGCCCCAGTGATGACGCAATATGTCTCTTGCCAGTGCAGAGGCGCCTAAGAACTCAGTCATGTTGTCATCGAAGAACAAAGTACAGTGATATGGGGCAGAATCACAACAGTCCTGACTACCTAAGGCAGTAGTAGTAGCCCGACGGCAGTTGTCATGAGGTCTGGGACGTCGATTGAACAGTTGCGCAGACATCAATCCTTTCGCTGCACTCTTAACCCAGGCCAGTGCGTCAGGGACTACCTAGGTATTGCAAACATGAATTGGAATCCCGAGGAAACAAAAGTCAAAAGCAGGGCCTGAGAACAAAGCTGGTGAGGTCAGAGCTTGAAAGAAAGAAAGATAGAAAGATAGAAAGCAAGAAATGAAAAAATAAAGGCTTAGAAATTCTGTCCCAACTCGCTTCCTCAGGAGGAGGAGAAACCAGCCCGAGAGGAGGCGGTAATGGGTCATTGAGCTGGCAAGCTCGGTGGTAGGTGAGTGTGCGGTGGTTCACTGCGTGCACTGTACCTAGGTATGCAGCTGCAGAGCCGTGCCAAAAAAAGCCAATGGCCCCCGTCATTCCTTGCCCCACACATCCAATCCCAATGGATAACCTAAGTCCGAGGGATCCCGTCCCGTCCTTGATTTGGCACGAGCACTGCCAGCCTAAACCCAATGGCTTGCTTGAGGTGCTCTTCAGTTCTCACTACTGCAAGCATGCAGGCATGCTTGCGAGCTGACACGCGATGCGATACTTCACCCGACGGAGAAGTGGTTTTGCTGAGTTAGTACCTCCTTTCAATTACCAAGATAACTTAGGTAGGTAGGTAGGTAGAGACTCATATCATAAGGCAGAAACATCGACACTCGGTGGACAAAATAAACAGCTGTTGTTTCGTACTATATGCTCAGAACAGCAGCTATTCATTTTGTCCACCGGATGATGAAGTCTATGTCTATCTCTAGATAGATAGCTAGCAGTAATGAACATCCATCCCGCGTGCCTCACGTTCGTATAGTCTCCCATTTTCGTAGACACATGTGTCTAGAGGTACATATCTGGAAGAGAGCTGGTGAGATGAAAAACATGAAAAAGAAAGCAAGAGGGATGCGGGTGGCACTACAGCAAAGTATACAGTGGCGACTTCTTATCGCACGCCTCTCAGGAACCGGGGCCTCCCACAACCGCTGCCCACAGACTCGACACGCTGCCAGCCCCGGCACCCTGTCTACAGGGACTCCTCTCACCCAGTGCACCCAGTCAGAAGGCTGGGAACACATCGCATAGCCACTTTCTCAATCAATGGAACGTCCAGAAAACCCCACTTCCAGGCATGGCAGGCTGTATGCAGTACATACTTTGCATACCCACTAATACGCGATTCCAGCCCCAACTGCGCGCGTCCGACTTCTGGCTGCTTTGCAGCACGGCTGCAACTACTGAAGTACTGTGACACAGGGTTCCAAATATCGTGCTTTTTTCGCATAGTGCATGCTTTTTGCATCGGCCCGAAAAGGCAATGCTTTGCCCTACTTTTCCAGAATAACGTATTAATCCGACGCGCTTTACCTAATTAGGCTAGCTGCGACCCTTTTTCAACCACTAACCCTCCGCTAGGATCGCGAATTACACGTTTTTTCCTCTTATAACCACTATTACCCCGAATCGCTACCTAACTGCTATAATAGCTATTCGTAGCGCTAAAGCCTCTTAAATATAGCTATAGTTTCGGAATTTTATAGATAATATAGCTAAATTACTAAAGGTCTAATATAAGTACTACAGCTAGGTTACTATTATTAATACTACATATCAAGCTACTTATCTCAAGAAGTATAATCTATATCAAAACGCCTAAGCCCGCCTCACGCTTCTGATTACTACTACCCTCTAGTAATCGACTGCTATAGAGGAGTTTAAGACCCCTATAGACGAGTAGAACTATAAGGTAGCCCTCGCTATATTCGCTAATAGGCGTACTTTTACTACTTATAAGGATCAATAGTCTTATAACTTCTTCTAAGCTATATAACCCTACTAGAAGCCTCCGTTAGCATATATCCTCCGTAAGGTCTTCCTACTATATATCTATAATAATATTCTCGCTAAAGTCCAACTTAATATCGAAAAAGCGCCCTACCTTAATATTACTTTTAATAGCTCTGCTAACTCGGGTAATAACTACGTTATTAATATATTAGTATATATCCCTAATAGCCCTGCTTTTTACTAGCATACTTAGGCAACTGCTAACTGCTCTCACGATATCGCTACTAGTATTAGCGAACTCTTGCCTATCCTAGAGGATATTATAACTACCCGAGGCGTTATCGAACTCTCTCATATTAATAATATTACTATAGATATAAATAGTATAATAAGATCTCTCTATAATAACTTACTATAACTACCCTCTCTCTGCTACTACCTACCTGCCCTCTATAACTTATATAGTATTTAACTACTCGTTAGTAATATCTATAAGTTAGCACCCTACCTACCTATTATTTAGAAGGCTACTAAAATTATAGCTTACTTCCGCAGTGCTAAGTTATAGTTAGCATACCTATAGCAGGAGCAAAAGAGGGTCTATAATAGTAAGCAGAAGTTGCTAATTACCTCGTCGTTTACTCGCTAGGATAGTATAGAGCAATGCCTTCGCTCTATACTTAACTCCAAAGTCGCCCTACTTAACTATATCGCTTACCTAGATATTACTAAATAACGCTTCGATATAATTAGAGAGGGTACCCCTATGCTTATAGCTAGCATTATTACCCTAATTAATAATAAATTCTTTTAGGTTAAAGCAGAGGCTCTATAGCGCCTTCTCAAGCTAGTTACCTCTATAATTAAGACCTCTAAGGCCGACCGCTCCTACCTTAGCTATATACTACTATATTAGGACTCTCTACGAGAGACGTAGCAGGCTATTGAGGCTAGTAGTAGCCTTAACGTCGATTAGCTACTAATCTAGTAGAAATATAACGCGCGCTACAAAAAGTAGTTATATCTAATTAATATCGTTACTACTACCCTTATACTATAAGTACTTAAATACCCGTTAACTAACGAGGAGTATAAGACGACTTTTACCTACTTCGATAGCTACGCCCCTATTCTCAAGATTACCCGCACCTAGTATATTAAGCTTATCGATCTAAAGCATGCCCAGGGGCCTCTTTTTTACCCTATTATAGCGTTTTAGGACCCTTAGATATAGCTACGTATAGCTTAGGGGTTAGCAGAGTTAATAGGGTTATAACTAGCAGCTTTAGCCCTATAATTACTCAGCTATATCACTATATCTATACCTTCTAAGAGAAGCTTCTCAATACTTAATTATATATATAACTACGCTCGCAATAGATTAGATCCTAATATAGCTAATAAGCCAGCTTTTATCTATATAAATAGCTGCGTTTTAGATCGTTTATATACCTAAAGAAGCAGCTACTCGTTGCTATTACTACTACTAATATAGGAGATAATTACTAAGGAAGAGTTAATTAAATTAGAGCAGCAGATTCTAGAGGGTTTAGAGATAGAAGCGCTACTCATAGACTTAGATATCCCTGCCTAGCTAATCGATTTATTCTATAGTAGAGATTATGCTAATAAGCGAAATTTGCTTGCTTTAGCTGAAAAAAGCAGTGCTTTTTATACCTTCGCCGAAAAAAGCGAAGTGATGCAAGTGGTGCACGGGAACCCTGCTGTGACAACTTACCATTCTCGCCTGTTCTGACATCCCTGTCCTGCTTGCTACGTAACTGCTAGTGTGGCTCTCCTTTTTTTTACCCCTCTCCCCCCCTCCTTCTCCCCCCGGCCTCTAAACCTGCTGGCTGCACTAGATCAGGAGACAGACAGTGTGCCATAAGCAAGCAGGGAAAGAAGGAACTTGAGGGAGAAAAAGGGGGAAGGTGTGAAATATTTCCTATCCTTTTTCTCCCCTCTCTTTCCGCTCGGGGCCCTGTACCGTGCCATACCCACAGCTTGCTCCTAACTGACCAACCTCCTCTTGCACATCGCCATTGGTGACGAGCATCCTCTCCTTTCTCTCCTAATTTTTCTCCCCCCCTTCCTCTCCTCTCCAATAATATCCTTCTAGGTATACGGTGGTGTATGTGTCTAGTTACTTCTACCATCCCCTCCCAGTCCCTCCGCTCCCTCAGCCGCTCGCACTTTCCTAACCCCCTTTTGTGGCATTGTGGCGCGGGTGTGTGCATGTGTAGAGAGGTACCCCCTTCCTGCACTAATGCTCCATACCTGCCTTGCCTCAGCTTTTCCTGACACCCACCTCTAAACCGGTTTGCACACTCTACAACCCGCCTTCCGTCACCCCTTTCTCTCCTCTCGATAACTCTTACCTTAATTCACCACGCTCGTTCTGAGACGGCCTTCCAAGGCAGTCGCGAAATCAATACTCACCTATTTTATTTCATCCAGTCAATCGCTTGAGCTTCTTCTCTTCTCGTGGGTTGAATTGGCCAAGCTCTCTGTGCTCCCTCGATTTCGGTGCTTGCGTTCGACAGAACGACGGAAGGCTTCCACTCTCGCCGTCGGCTCCCAACCCCCTTTGCTCCTTTGCTGGACCGAACCTCATCAACAAGCCAACTGCGCCAACCGCCTCCTTTTGCCGCACAGCTGAACAGACCCAAAGCCAGCAGACTATCTGTAACCCAAAACACAACAACTGTCGCTATCTCTTGTTGTGCCGGCCACCCCAGTGTAGGCTTTATTACATTGGCCTATTGCTGATTCTGTCCTCTGTCTTAAACCCAATCTCATGAGTCTTGGAAGGTCAGTCGATTCCCTCACGCCCTTCAGACCGAATCACGAACCTCACGCACTTCGTCCTGCCAACCCGTCTTAGTAATGTTTGACGCGTTCATGCTAACAAGCTGGTGCAGGTAATTAACTGAACACAATGTCTGGATACCCTGCCGCCGGTGGTGGTGGTGGTGGTGCCGGTGGAAACCATGACTATGACGATGGCTATAATCAACAAGGCCGCGGTCACGGCAACGGAACTCAACAAACCGACTCCTACTACCAGGACGATCAGTACTACGACCAGAACGGCTACGATGACCGCGGACATCACCAAGGCAATGATGGCTACTACGACGAGTCGTAGGTCAATCTGTTCCTGGTTCACATTTTGGCATGACTGACCCAAACTAATTCAGGGGCTACTACAATGCCGACCCAAACAACCCGTACCACCAGGAAGGTGGCTACTATGATAGCCATGACCAGTATCAGGATGACTACTACAACGGTCAAGCTGGCTACTACGACCAGGACTACAATCAGGGCTATGGCAACGGCGGTGCTCGACAAGGCTCGGAGGACGATTCCGAGACTTTCAGCGACTTCACCATGAGGTCAGATATGGCTAGGGCTGCTGATATGGACTATTACGGCCGCGGCGATGAGCGATACAACAGTCACGACCAAGGCGGCGCTCGTGGCTTTCGTCCTCCCTCTTCCCAGATTTCTTACGGCGGAAACCGTTCCTCTGGGGCGTCGACTCCTAACTACGGCATGGATTACGCCAACATGATGTCTGCCGCTTCTCGCGAACCGTACCCTGCTTGGACTTCCGATGCACAGATCCCTCTTTCCAAAGAGGAAGTCGAGGATATTTTCCTGGATCTCACTTCAAAGTTCGGTTTCCAGCGCGACAGTATGCGCAACATGTACGACCACTTGATGACTCTCCTGGACTCTAGAGCTTCGCGTATGACCCCCAACCAAGCTCTGCTGTCGCTCCATGCCGACTACATCGGCGGTGACAACGCCAACTACCGCAAATGGTACTTCGCGGCTCACCTGGACTTGGACGACGCCGTCGGGTTTGCCAATATGAAGAAGGGCAAGGGTCTGAAGCGCAAGGCAAAAAAGAACAAGAAGAAGGGCGACGCTGAAAACGAGGCCGAGGCTCTGGAGGATCTCGAGGGTGACAACAGTCTCGAGGCTGCCGAGTACCGCTGGAAGACTCGCATGAACCGCATGTCCCAGCACGATCGTGTGCGCCAACTCGCCCTTTACCTGCTCTGTTGGGGTGAGGCCAATCAAGTTCGGTTCATGCCCGAGTGCTTGTGCTTCATTTTCAAGTGCGCCGACGACTACCTCAACTCTCCCGCCTGCCAGAACCTTGTTGAGCCGGTGGAGGAATTTACTTTCCTTAACAACGTTATCACGCCCTTGTACCAGTTCTGCAGAGATCAAGGATACGAAATCTCGGAAGGCGTTTACGTCCGCCGCGAACGCGACCATAACCAGATCATCGGATACGACGACTGCAACCAGCTTTTCTGGTATCCTGAAGGCATCGAAAGGATCGTGCTCGAAGATAAGACGCGTCTGGTTGACATCCCTCCTGCCGAGCGATACCTCAAGTTCAAGGACATCAACTGGAAGAAGTGTTTTTTCAAGACTTACAAGGAGACCCGTTCTTGGTTCCATTTGCTTGTTAACTTCAACCGCATCTGGATTATCCACTTGACCATGTTCTGGTTCTACACCTCCGCCAACTCTCCCAGTCTGATCGTTGGATCCTCATACGAGCAGCAAGTCAACCAGCAACCCTCAACAGCTAGAGAGTTTTCTGTCATCGCTCTTGGTGGCACAATTGCTGCCCTCATCCAGGTTCTGGCAACTTTGGCCGAGTGGGCTTACGTTCCCCGTCGCTGGGCCGGGGCGCAGCACTTGACAAAGCGTCTGCTCTTCTTAATCCTTATCCTCGTCATCAATGTCGCGCCTTTCGTCTACATCTTCTTCATCCCGAACCCCAACGAGCAAATCGCAAAGATTCTGGCCATTGTGCAGTTCGTTATCGCTCTGCTGACCTTCATCTTCTACTCGATTATGCCTCTCGGTGGTCTTTTCGGAAGCTACTTGACCAAGAACTCGCGCAAGTACGTTGCCAGTCAGACCTTTACCGCCAGCTACCCACGCTTGGCTGGCAACGACATGGCAATGTCATACGGTCTCTGGCTTTGCGTTTTTGGTGCCAAGTTCGGAGAGTCCTATGTCTATCTCACTCTCTCGTTTCGAGATCCCATCAGATACCTGTCCATCATGCAGATTGAGTGCCTTGGTGACAAGATTGTCACTGATATTCTCTGCAAGAAGCAAAATTTTATTCTGCTGGCTTTGATGGCCTTCACCGACTTGATTTTCTTCTTCCTAGACACCTACCTGTGGTATGTCTTGATCAACGCTGTCTTTTCCATCGCCAGATCCTTCTACATCGGTTCCTCCATCTTGACGCCTTGGAGAAACATCTTCTCTCGTCTGCCGAAGCGTATCTACTCCAAGATCCTTGCAACCACCGACATGGAGATCAAGTACAAGCCAAAGGTTCTTATCTCCCAGGTCTGGAACGCCATCGTTATCTCCATGTACCGCGAGCATCTATTGGCCATCGATCATGTTCAGAAGCTGCTCTATCACCAAGTTCCATCTGAGCAGGAGGGCAAGAGGACTCTGAGGGCTCCTACATTCTTCGTGTCACAGGAAGACCACTCGTTCAAGACAGAATTTTTTCCCACTAACAGTGAGGCAGAGCGACGTCTCTCGTTCTTCGCTCAGTCACTCTCGACCCCTATTCCTGAACCTCTCCCCGTCGATAACATGCCTACCTTTACGGTCATGATTCCCCACTACAGCGAGAAGATTCTCCTTTCTCTTCGTGAGATTATTCGTGAGGACGAGCCTTACTCCCGCGTCACCCTTTTGGAGTACCTCAAGCAACTCCACCCTCACGAGTGGGATTGCTTCGTCAAGGATACCAAGATTCTAGCCGACGAGACTTCTCAGTTCAATGGTGACGGCGAAACGGAGAAGAACGAAAAGGACACTGCGAAGAGCAAAATCGACGATTTGCCTTTCTACTGTATTGGTTTCAAGTCCTCCGCTCCCGAGTACACACTTCGGACCCGTATCTGGGCCTCTCTTCGCTTCCAGACCTTGTACCGCACGATATCTGGTTTTATGAACTATAGCAGAGCCATCAAGCTTTTGTATCGCGTGGAGAATCCCGAGGTTGTCCAGATGTTCGGAGGCAACTCTGACAAGCTGGAGCGTGAGTTGGAGCGCATGGCACGCCGCAAATTCAAGCTCTGTGTGTCCATGCAGCGTTTCGCCAAGTTCAAGAAGGAAGAGATGGAGAATGCCGAATTTCTGCTTCGCGCCTACCCCGATCTACAAATCGCATACCTCGACGAGGAGCCTCCTGTTGCTGAGGGTGAGGAGCCGCGTCTGTACTCTGCTCTTATCGACGGTCACTCTGAGGTCATGGAGAACGGTATGCGCAAGCCCAAGTTCCGCATCCAGCTATCTGGCAATCCCATCTTGGGAGACGGCAAATCGGACAACCAAAACCACTCTCTCATCTTCTACCGCGGTGAATACATCCAGCTTATCGATGCTAACCAAGACAACTACCTCGAGGAGTGTCTGAAGATCCGAAGTGTATTGGCCGAGTTTGAGGAGATGAAGACCGACAACGTTAGCCCCTACACTCCTGGTGTCAAGAACAAGGTCACTGCGCCCGTCGCCATTCTCGGTGCCCGCGAGTACATCTTCTCCGAGAACATTGGTATCCTCGGTGACGTCGCTGCCGGAAAGGAACAGACGTTTGGTACCCTCTTCGCTCGTACTCTGGCTCAGATCGGTGGTAAGCTACACTACGGTCACCCGGATTTCCTCAATGGCATCTTTATGACCACACGTGGTGGAGTGTCCAAGGCTCAGAAGGGTCTTCATCTCAATGAGGACATTTACGCCGGTATGAACGCTCTCTTACGTGGTGGAAGAATCAAGCACTGCGAGTACTATCAATGTGGTAAGGGTCGTGATTTGGGTTTCGGCTCTATTCTCAACTTCACCACCAAGATCGGAACTGGTATGGGTGAGCAAATGCTTTCCCGCGAGTACTACTACCTCGGAACTCAGCTGCCTCTGGATCGTTTCCTCTCCTTCTACTACGCGCATCCTGGTTTCCATCTGAACAACATGTTTATCATGCTCTCCGTTCAGATGTTCATGATCTGTCTGCTCAGTTTGGGTGCTCTTCGACACGAGACCATCAAGTGCGACTACAACCGCGACGTTCCTATCACGGATCCTCTCTTCCCCACGGGCTGTCAGAACACGGACGCTCTTCTGGACTGGGTGTACCGTTGTATCTTGTCGATTATCTTCGTGTTGCTCCTGGCATTCGTCCCCCTGGTGGTTCAGGAGTTGTCCGAGAGAGGCTTCTGGCGCGCCGGCAAGCGTCTTGCCAAGCAATTCCTCTCACTCTCGCCGTTCTTCGAGGTATTCGTTTGCCAGATTTACGCCAATTCGGTTCAACAGGATCTCTCGTTTGGCGGTGCCCGTTACATCGGTACTGGTCGTGGTTTTGCAACTGCCCGCATTCCATTCGGCGTCCTGTACTCGCGTTTCGCCGGGCCTTCCATCTACTTTGGAGCCCGTCTCTTGATGATGCTGCTTTTTGCCACCGTCACCATGTGGCAGCCTGCGCTCGTCTACTTCTGGATTTCTCTTCTCGCCTTGGTCATATCGCCATTCTTGTACAACCCTCATCAGTTCGCATGGAGCGACTTCTTCATCGATTACCGCGACTTCCTTCGCTGGCTGTCCCGTGGTAACTCGCGCTCTCACGCCTCTTCCTGGATTGCCTTTTGTCGCCTCTCCCGTACCCGTATTACGGGTTACAAGCGTAAGGCCTTGGGCGATCCTTCTGCCAAGATGTCCTCTGACGTGTCCCGTGCGGCTATTACGAATATGTTCTGGGGCGAAATCTTAACCCCTCTCTTGCTCGTGGTTGTCACCGTCGTTCCCTACCTATATATCAATGCCCAAACTGGTGTCAACCAGAAGAACAACCCTGGTGCCACAATTCAGCCAACCAACTCGTTGATTAGAGTGGGCGTCGTGGCGCTTGCCCCTGTTGCTATCAACGCTGGCGCGCTCATGATGTTCTTCTTTATGGCTTGCTTTATGGGTCCTCTGCTCAACATGTGCTGCAAGAAGTTTGGCAGCGTCCTTGCAGCCATCGCTCACGCTATCGCCGTCATCGTCCTCCTCGTCTTTTTTGAGGTTATGTTCCTTCTGGAATCCTTCAACTTTGCGAGGACACTCCTCGGCATGATCGCTGTTGTGGCCATTCAACGTTTCATCTTCAAGTTGATTATCACTCTCACCCTTACTCGCGAGATGAAGACAGATCAGGCCAATATTGCGTTCTGGACGGGCAAGTGGTACTCTATGGGATGGCACACGGTTTCACAGCCCGCTCGTGAGTTCCTCTGCAAGATTACAGAGCTGAGCATGTTCGCCGCCGACTTCGTCTTGGGTCATTTCCTCTTGTTCATCATGTTGCCTGTCATTCTTGTTCCCAAGATTGACATGCTGCACTCGATGATGTTGTTCTGGCTTCGTCCTGGGTATACATACCTCTTTCCTTCGTTGAACCGCATAGCTAATTTTCCTCACAGCCGCCAGATTCGCCCGCCTATTTACTCGATGAAGCAGTCCAAGCTGAGACGTAAGCGTGTATTCCGTTACGCTATCTTGTACTTCACCCTCTTCATCGTCTTCATGGCTCTCATGATTGGTCCTGCCGTGGTGGGTGACAAGATTCCTCTGGGCGGCCTCACTAAGACGCTCAGCTCCAAGGACCTGGCGCTGCTCCAGCCCGACTTGGAGAATGACAACACACGCAACGAGACGCAGACGGGTACTGGAGCAGTAGGGTACTCAGGCGCTTACCTCACGATGACAACCGCGTCTAGAAAGGCGGCATCCACTAAGCGCGCCGAGAGAGTACGCCTGTTTTAATCCAGATTGTAATATAGAGACTAGAAGGGTTCGCAAAACCAGATCGCCGCTGCGGCAGAGTAGTCCAGGGCTAGAGTTGTAGATGGAGTCTGTGGCTCGTGCGGCGGCGATGTTAGTCCATTAGGCGAGTTTGAGTTTTGACAGTAACCTTACGCTTCTCTTCTTTGTTTGCTAGTAGGGCAGGGAATATGGCTATGGGATCACGGCTTCTAGACCTGCCAATTTAGTACATCGTCAACTGCCCAGACTATGGCTAGACGGGCATGTAATCAATTTACGTTATGTTCAGCAATTTCCGATGTCTCTAAACTTATCAGCTGCGCGACTCTTAGAGTGCAAGGTTCAGGGTCAAATGTGCAAAGGTGCTCGTCGAAGTGAGGCGATACTGGGTCCTTCGGAACAAGTGGTTAAAGTTGCATTAGGCCTCTGGCGTGGATGCCCTGGATCATTGCTGGTCCGCAATCGGCTTGGGCAAAGCTGAGGGTGATTACGGTTCTGACCATACCAATGGATTTGCGATCCTCTGCCCCTGATGAAAAGCGGGGCGAGCGATCGAGGATTCGAGGGGAGGTTAAGGGGTTTCCTTTTTTTTTCCCCTGGGCCAGGGGCGCGCGCTCGGGGAAACACCGCGTCAGACCCAGGTCAGAGGTCGTCTGTCATTCGTGCTCTCAAGCAAAGTCGCACCGACGGTCCTTGCTGGGTGTACCTTCTCGTCCTTTTCTTCGTTCTCTTCGACCGCAGCTATTTCAAGTTTGACGCATTTCGCGTGTGCGCCACTGCCCGTCACTTGTAAGGCTCGGATTATTGCCTGAGTCAGGCAAGAAGTGAGAAACGCAAAGTACCTGAGGTGACAACCCGAGGCTACCCAAGAGCAAAGTCGGCCACGGGCTCGGGCTGCGCCAAAGTACCTTTCTGCTACTGCTGCTTCGGCAATCACCGACCCCGGTCATCAACCTCGTTTCCTTCGAACCCGGAGCCATCGGCTGTGGTCTAATTGTTTTGCCTGGTCGCGCTGCGCTCCGAGGCGAACTAGGGCGTGCACGCATCCACTGCGTAACATCTTGCTCGCGCTCTAGATCCGTCGACAATCGATCGCAACCCTATATCACCCCGAAGTCTCGTCGATTCAACGGAGACCAGCTACGCTCACCATGGACGCCGGCGAAGTCCAGACCTTGGTGACCGACTGGCTGCGCGAGGCTTCCGATGCCTTCCAGAAGGTCCCCGGGTCTGCTGTCTTAATCCGCTACATTCAGTCGAGCTACCAGAACGATCCCATCCGCTCCGGCATCGAGCTGGTTCTCTTCATATTCTTCGTTCGCTACCTTCTCTCGCCCTCGTACTCGACCCAGAAGCAGAATTTCATCAAGTTGCGCGACGATGTCCGTACAGTCCTCGTCTTTTTGTTTCTCGAGGAGCGTCCGACTGACCACACAGCCAGGAAATCGACGAGTTGGTTGACGACTGGACTCCTGAGCCTCTCGTCCCTGCCCAGACCGCACTCGAGGAGATGGAGAGCGAGAGGTTGCCAGTCATCGTCGGGTACAGCTATTCCCGGCCCCAAGATTTTCGTCTATCAATGTAGCTAATCAAATCCAGCCCTACCGGACCCAAGACCAAACTAGCAAACGGCCGCACCGTGACGAACCTCGCTTCTTACAACTTCTACAACTTCAACGCGAACGAGCAGATCAAGGATAAGGCGATTCAGACCTTGCGTACCTATGGCGTTGGGCCCTGCGGCCCTCCTCAGTTCTACGGCACCCAGGACGTGCACATGAAGACCGAGGCTGACATCGCCGCCTATCTCGGCACGGAAGCCTGCATCGTCTACGCCCAGGCCTTTTCCACCATCTCCAGCGTCATCCCCGCCTTCTGCAAGCGCGGCGACATTATTGTGGCCGATCGCGCCGTCAACTATTCCATTCGCAAGGGACTCGAGGCTTCCAGAAGTACCATCAAGTGGTATTCTCACGGCGATATGGACGACCTAGAGCGTGTTATGCAGAAGGTTGTAAAAGACCAGGCGGGCAAGAAGTTGACGCGCCGATTCATTGTGACCGAGGGACTTTTCGAGACAACCGGCGATCATGCCGATCTTCCCAGACTTGTAAGTTCCTTGACCAGTTGTCGGGGCGAATATTTGTCCCTACAGCCAGACTAACGGAGCGAAAACAGGTCGAGTTAAAGGAGAAGTACAAGTTCCGCATCATCCTGGACGAGACCTGGTCATTTGGCGTCCTCGGCCGCACTGGCCGTGGTCTCACTGAAGCGCAGAACGTCGACCCTTCTCAAGTAGACATGATCGCGGGCTCTCTCGCCGGTCCCCTGTGTGCTGGTGGTGGGTTTTGCGCCGGAGCCAAGGATGTTGTTGAGCATCAGCGCCTCACTGCAGCATCGTACACTTTCTCGGCTGCTCTTCCTGCCATGCTCGCTGTTACGGCTAGCGAGACGCTCAGCGTCTTGCAATCCAACCCGGATATTCTGACGCAATGCCGTGAAAACATCAAAGCCATGAGGGCTCAACTGGATCCTCGCAGCGACTGGGTTGTGTGCACAAGCTCGCCTGAAAACCCAATCATGCTTCTTGTCCTCAAATCTGAAGTTGCCGCGGCCCGGAAGCTCACGAGGGAGGACCAGGAACGTCTCCTTCAGGAATGTGTTGATGAGGTGAGCTGAACTCGACTTTTACCTCGTTCAACTTTTGAACATCAAGCTGACCAGGACCCAGGCTCTTGCAAACGGAGTCTTGATTACTCGTCTGAAGAGCATGGCCATTGCCAATAACCTTGATCCTAAGGACAGCAGTTGGCAGATTCAGCCAGCACTCAAGGTGTGCGTCACATCGGGTCTCCCGAAGAAGGACATTGAGAAGGCAGGCGTCACGATTCGGCACGCCATCACAAAAGTCATGACTCGGAAGTCGAGCTCCAAGTCCACATGAAAAGTGGTACCATATCCGGACCACGAAAGCTACTATTGAAATGCACCATGCTAGATGATTGTGAGAGGGAGATTTCTGGCGGGGAGTTTTGTTGTCAGGTATTCTCGGGCTTGACTGGGACGAACACAGAACACGCCACTCCGGCGTCGTTGTACGTTTCTCTTTCGTGTTCAGCTAGAGCCGGTGGAAAGGCTTCTCGAGGCGGTCGGAATACCCCGCAGCGGATTATTGCATTGTAATTCACAGAATACATATACTGATACCTGATAGAACAACGCGTGCCTGGAAATGGGACAAGGCGTATGCTGTGAGTCGCACAACTCTTGAAACCGAGTAGACGGACGGCAGTGAAACCAAGGGTCCGCGGCAGTCAGAGACTGGGATTGGTCCAGATCGTCCAGAAGCGTACGCCGACGCCGACAAAGACTGCGGAAATGAGAGTCGTGTGTAAGTCCGCACCGCATTCGGAACGGATTGATGTGTGGCATCTGATTCGAAATGGTTAGCTTCTCCGACCCCTACCAGCTACGACTTCATCCCCAGCCACCACCAGCGAGACCGCTTCCATGTCTTTCTTCCTTTTCTTTTGCTTCCTACATAGGTTAGAAAGGAGAAGCTTCGTCAGCTCCGTCAAGTTTTAGACTGAATCGTCCTACTCGCCCAGGCCGTTGGAAAAGGACGAAATGCCACGATTGCCATCTTCCAGCTCTGTGGCAGCGTGGGTTGTTCGAGTCACCGTTCGTACCAGCCCGCTCACTACTACAAGGCGATCGGAGGAGGCCGCAAGAAAGCCGCACCTCGACAAAGCTGAGGGTCTGTCAGGTGCGGCGCAGACGGAACGGTACCTTAGCTTCGAAGTGGTTCCGGAACGGGATCCGACTGATACGCGGTGTCGTTCGGATATGCGACTGTCCTCTGGGGACAGCACATGGCCGGACTGGTCAGCTGGCCGGCCTTGCGCAAGGGAACAAGTCCGGCTAGATGTGCCCGATGGTCGAGTCTCGGTTGGTCTGGTCTGTCTCCATCAAAAGTTAATGCCTACCTAGGTAGTAGCGCCGTGTTTGCTCCTTAGGTCGCGATCAGAGGAATACAGTCCTTTGGGTGAACGAAGGTGATGGGAGGAAGTTGTGGTGTGTACAAGATGCCCCAAAGAACCCTGCCCTATCATCTCGGGAAGACCTTCAATTTCCATCCTGCTTGACCTGACTTTCCTTCAGTTGACCAGAAAGGACGTCTCGATCCTGGCTCTTGTTGTCGACGAATTTCTCACTTTCTCTGGTAGAACCGTCGCACTTTCATTCTCCACCAAGTTTTAGCAGGAACATATACAAGAGTTTTCGGCCGCTCATTCACCACCACATCCATCTTACGCAGTAAGTGCCTCCCTCTTGCACGTCTTGTTCTCAAGGATGAAGCCTTGTGCATAACATTGGGGTTATCATGTAAACGCGGATATTCCCGTGGCAAAGGAAACCACCAATGCCCTCATTACCCTGGGGAGGTTCACTTGGGCCATCTCCGGCCTAATATAGCCTCGTTTCTGCGTTAATTCGGAAAGCAAAAACCCCCATTCGTTTGATTGTGATCTGAGCAATCTGGATACGCGCGATCGACAACATTTCTCTCAAGTTTGATAACAAGACCAATTTACGTCTACGTATGTCTCAGCCATCTACCCGAGAAGCCAGATAGTACCAAAACAAAGCGGTCCGTTGAGGTAAGCTTATTCGGCTCCATCACGAGCATGGTCACTTGCCTTCATGAATCCTTCTCTCGCCTGCAATTCCGAACCACTCTCCCTTCCATCCCTTGCTGCCTCTATGTTTCTATGGTTGCCCCTGCCTACAAGAACTTATATCCAAGGCCCCGCATTCCTTCCCCAGCTGATCCCCTCTCCCTGCATTCCTCCCTTCCGGCCCGACCCCATGGCCCCCATCTACTCCCGTTCCTGCATGCCTTGGTATTTGCCAAGACGAAAGGGCGACATGTTCCCCTGATCGACCTGCCGCTGGGTTGTTGGGAATAGACAACCCTGCAATGCTCGAGAGAAGATATACTTCACTGCCGCGCCGCCTCTTTCGCCAGGCTTCGAGCCACTCTTCAAACTTCTTCCTTAAACCTCATCTCTTTCTTTCGAAATATTGCCGCTCGCTCGTCGCTGTTGGCCTCGTGTCGCCCTAAGCTGTATCTACAGCAATTCGTTCCTTTCAGTCCATGCTGTCTCGACCTGTAGTCACTCAGTCTTCAACCCTGTACAATTCTTGACTCTCATTCACGTGAATTGACCTGTTCAGAAACCAGACAAAATCGACCAGTTTCTCCTCTTTCGAACTCGGCAGCAGCTTGGCTCGGCTGTTGTCCATTGACCTACGTCGTGAAACTTTGCCTAAGATCTGGTTCCGACACCCACCTTCGTTTAGAAAGATGAAGACTACCGGTCTCCCCTCCGCTGCGCTCCTGGCCTTGGTCGGGCTGTCGGCCGCTCATCCTCAGGGTTCGTCCGATGACGAGTTTTTGCGCTTGAATGATGGCTGACAGACAGTCAGGTACTAGACCTGCCCCCAGAGATGTCACACCTCGCACGATTGTTATCACCGACTCGTCACTCAAAGAAGCGACCGAGGTTCCTCGAGCAGTTATCTACGTCAACGAGGAGGGAGCCCCCCTGACTACGGCCACTGAGACGGTCCGATTCGTTCCTGCCTCCAGGTCGCTCAGCCGCGACTCCAAACCCGTTGACCTAGAAACTCGCTCTGGCACCGCCCCTTCACGAGCCCTTCCCTCTGGCTACAGATCTGCATCGTCGGGTGCATTGGCTTCGAGCGCGTCCCCTTCCTCTTCGGTGTCTCTATCATCGTCCTCCACTTCATCGTCACCATCTTCTTCGGCAAGTCTTAATGGCATCGCCTATGCGCCATACGCCGCGAATAGTGCCTGTAAAACGGCCGCGCAGGTCGAGGCAGATTTTGCAGAGCTCAAAGGCAAGTACTCGATTGTTCGCACCTACGGTACCGACTGCGATCAGATTGCAAAAGTTCTCCCGGCGGCCAAGAAGGCCGGCTTGAAGCTTATGCTGGGCTTGTTTGACATAGGCCCAATCCAGCAGCAGGTCGAGGAAATTGTTGCAGCAGTCAATGGAGACTGGTCTCCGGTTGGCACCGTCAGCGTCGGCAACGAGCTCGTGAACAGTGGGCAGGCTACAGCGCAACAAGTCATCACCGCCATGGCACAGACACGCCAGCTCCTGCGGGCTGCTGGATACAATGGACCTGTCGTCACGGTCGACACATTTGTTGCTGTTATGGCAAACCCGTCTCTGTGCGACCAATCTGATTATTGCGCCATGAACATCCACCCCTTTTTCGATGCCAACACCGCGGCCAAGGATGCTGGAACATTCGTGACCAATATGGTGAACCAGGTACAAGCGAAGCTTTCAAACCGTAGTAAGCGCATTGTATGCACCGAGACAGGCTGGCCGTGGCAAGGAGATGCGAACGGTCTTGCAGTACCCGGTGTTAAGGAGCAAAAGCTGGCTATCGACTCGATCAAGAAGGCGTACGCGAGCCACCCGGGCGATGTGGTTCTGTTTTCTGCCTTCAACGACCTTTGGAAGCAGTCGGAGGCTAGCACTTTCCACGCCGAACAGTACTGGGGCATTGGAGGTCTGTATTCGGATTCTGGTAGATAGGATGGGAAAGCTATCTGACGTCGCCTGGCTGCGGGCAAGCTATGTGACAAGGAGACCGTATGGGCTGACAGCGATCGACCAATTCTTTGTTACCTTTATTCACCATCAACTAGATTTTGCAGCTATGGCTTTAGGCTTGTCTTAAATCGTGATATCGGCTAGTCTAATCAGTGCTCCCGTTGAAAAACCACTTAAGAGGGAGTAGCATATAGCTCTCTCACTCGTCTCATCACTGCCGGCACATAAGCCTGCAGAATGTCTCTATTCGTGGCATGACCGTCATAAATACTCTCCTCCGCTCTAGGAGCAGTCACCGTTCTTTCGTCCCTTTACAGGAGCTTGTCTCCATCGTTGAATTCGTTTGCGTTCCCTGCAATACAGCAACTCAATTCTCCAGGAGCGAGATCAAGGGCGAGGCTTGTGTTTGCTGTTGGTGCCTATGCGATCAGGGAAAGCCGAATGGTTTCGACGAAGATATGGCAGTGAGGTATCACGGTACTCGATCGATGTGAAGCGGTCAGGAGAGGAGAGGGGGGCAATGAGGAACCTGTAGGCTGCTTCGGTGGTCAAAGTTCAGACAAGTTGAAAACTTGCCCTCGTCGATTTTGGAATGTCTTGGCATCGCGTACCCTAGTGAAGAAATCCAGTCAGCTCACAGTATTTAGGCATTGGGTGCCCCGATGAGCGAGCGCCGTCAACTGTCGTGTTGGTGGGGTTCCAAGAGGTCTCAAAAGCAGATCCTGTAGCCAGATAGATGATAGGGAAATCCAGTCGACTGCACGTTAGCTTGCATGCTACTTTCACGGGAGCTGCTTATAGATCGAGAGCATCAGGCAGCCCCAGAGTTGGACAGCTTCTTGGTCTCTCAATGACCTCAAAGTATGGATCAGGTGTTTTTGCCATTGTCTTTCGAGCGACTGTACCTGATCACTGTGCCGATCGCTGTCCTTGCGTCAAGTGGCCGCTTGTCTTTCTTAGTCATGTTTTATCTTGTCACTGTTGTCGACATCCTCGACTCCAAAATCATGGCTTCATGAACCCGACCTCAGCCTATCATGCGCGTCCAGCTGTGAGAGATCATCAGCTTCCCTGAGTCGCTGTCTGGAGTGCCCATTGAGGCTGTGTACTTAACCTGCCAGCGAGCTTCCCCTCCAAGCAGGAAAACTCGATCACACCGGGAGACAGGACGCACATCCGTTTAGAACCGCTGCAATTTGCAAAGAGCACGCTTCCGAGCTCACCTCGGATGTACACCAACCACTACAGGCTCCCGCCGTCTTGAAGATTCCCCACCAACGCCAGATCCCGAGTGTACTTGGTAATGCCAGCGGCAACCGTCTCCGTTATGGTTGTCGGGTTCTGGGGTGCATCCAGAATCTGAACAAATTGCGGCTGCGCAAGCCCACCCTCGAACCGAAAGTCGAGAGGTTCCTTTTCAAAGGGCTTGCTCGGCGCGCGAACTTCGTCCTATACAGGCTTGCGATTGCGATAGACCTATGTGGGCCCCGGAAACTGAAAACCCCATGGTCTTCTTTCTCGTCCAGGCCTGCAGCGCTGTGATGACATTCCTTCGTCATGGCCAGGGGCGGATCGGTACGCTCCATGTCCCATTCATCATTTTTCAGGGTCTAGTTGATAAACGCGTTGTGCGACCTGGAAGGGCCTCTATCACACTGGTTCCCGGATAGAGAAAAGTCATCCTAACAGTTCCCATACAGCCCTAGTATAGTCTATTGCAGATTGCCCTGACGGGCCACTGGGCGACAAATGATGGCGTAGAAGAAAAACGCGGACTTGAGCGTGGGAACGTTGCGGTTTTACCAACCTTGCGTCTTTTCGCGAGAATTTTTGTTTGCCTCCATCGCCCCAAACACGAAATAATCAGGGCACGGCATCCTGGGATGAAAGCGTGTCGGAAGGCTGAGATGCTGCTTTGGCTACGAACTCGACGTTCCTTGCCTCGCATTCCCGGGGCTTCAGATCTGCCGCAGCCACGACATCGGACATATTCGCATCCAACACTTGGATCTCTTACTTGATGTGCACCACAACAACCCGGGGCAATGGCAGCGGATAGGATCTAATGCTGAAGTGAAAGGCTAGCAAGCCCTTCTCTTCTGCACGCGAGATGTCGGCTTTCGCCGTCGAACTGATCAAATGCTCGGATACACTTGGCAAGAACTGCAAATTTGCTGTGCAGTTATGATATCGATGAGCAACAGCCGCCTGAAATGAAAAATCAATAAGACATTTTCCACCTCCCGGTTGGTGAGAAACAGTATTGCGCCACCCGAAGCTAGCCAGAGCACTGGGTTTCCATCATATCACGGCTGAACAGCGTAGCGGATCAATTAATTAATGATCGCATGCTTTGGGAGGGGGCTTTTGATGTTCCTCCTAATTGGATCAATTACTAAGCCCGATCGTTTAGACGTAAAAGCACAAACTTCAGCCAAATTATGCTCCTGTTGTGTGGTCCCATGCAGTGAAATGCATAAACGGCCGTCATATTTAAAACACCCATTGATTCCTCCTCCAGTTTTGACCAACGTTCAACTCTCTTCACCGACGTAGGTCGAGGCTTGCGCGGGACGAATCGAGACTCGGCCGAACGGAGCTGCTAGAGCTTCTGCGGCGCCGCGCCCGTTGCTCACCCGGGTCCGAAGGGCGCAGACCGGACGACTTTGCGAACAAATTCAAGATGTCCGTGAGGGAGATAACGCCAGTGAGGCGTCCTGAGAGGTGAGCGCCGGGCATCGCCGCAGCAGGCACGACATTGTGCATTTGTGGGGGCACTGGCGACTGCGGTGCGGACCCCGCGCCGGGTACTAAGACGGTCGATTTCGTAGGACCCAGCAATGGCGTTGCTGGCGCCGACGGGGACGGCGATGCCGATTCAACCACCCACATGCGGTGTGATTGAGTAGCAACCAGTTTCGCAACAGTATGCGCCAACGTCGAGTAGGGGTTGACGTAGAAGACAGGGAAAGAGTCACGACCGTGTTCTACGCCGCGTTCGCTCAAGATGACGGAGATGAAGTGCATGCAGGATGACTTCAGCAGAGGCGCATCCGCGGCGCTCGTCAAATGCTTCACGTCGACGCTTGAGATGTTGCCAACGACGTTCCGGCCGTTATCGACGACAGCAACACTTGTCAGCCCCTCGGTATTCATGAGAGCCAGAGCGTCTCCTAGTGAACTGTCGGAGCTGGAGAACATTAGCTGTGGTCGCAGGTAGGGGGGGGGGGGGGGGGGGGGAGAATGACGCGCACACTTGACGGA
>JAOQIF010000228.1:0-49451 GCA_026260285.1 Colletotrichum sansevieriae | reverse complement strand
CCCCCCCCCCCGCCCCCCCCCCCCCCCCCCCCCCCCCCCCCCCCCCCCCACAACGACGCGCTCACTTGACGGATACGATATGCTGGGTGCCAATGCTGAGATCTCGCAGGATGACTGGGTATAGCTTGTCAATGGCAGGGAAGTTGATGCCTTCGTTCCAAAAGAACTCAACTAGCTTGAGCTGATTGAGAATGCCAATTACATCGCCGGCGGGACTTGTGACCAAGACTTGGTGTATGCCGCTTCCGAAGACCTCTATGGCTTTGTCCAGTGTCTCATCGAAAGGTAAGGTTATGAGAGACTCTTTTCTGAAGAGGGGCTGAATATCCCGTAGAGCTATGCTTGTTCCTTCTCGGGCCTTCGTCGCGATATTATCATAGATGACAACCTGCTCCTCCTCGGGCTTCGCCAGCCCGACTACCATTAGGAGATATGTATTGAGGTCGTTGTAGTCGAAGGTTGAGACAGCGGTCTTGGAGGTCGCATCTTCTCGAACGAGAACAACGTTCGCAGGGCTGTGTCTGACGAGCATCTACGGGACTATTAGCAAATAGACGCCTTTTGGCAGATCGAACATGGTGACTGACCATAGAGGCCTCCTCGACGCTGGAATCCAAGTTCACCCACTTGACATCATCCTGATTGACAAGTTCATTGACAGAAATATCGCGCCAATCGCGGCCGGCAAAGCGCGGGTTGGCATGCTTAGTGGCGGCCGGGGGATGATTCAGGAGCTCTTGAACGGCTGCTTGGGTGAAAGATGGGTGACGCTGAGCGCGAGGCGAACCTGGTGCGTTTCTCAGGTTCTCGGCGAAGCTCTGGCGATGGGAATGGGAGCTCTTGTGCAAACTCGTTTGCGAAGGGGTCCGTTGCGGAACGGCAGGAGGGGAGTTAGCAATGGAGGCAAATCCCTCATCCTTGTGCGGCCCGGGCGCCGCGTTGCCGTCCATTGCTCTGCTCGATGGACCGTCTCAGAGTGACCGTGATGAAAACCGTGTCTTCGCCAATGCCGTGCGAGCGTCTGGTAGCGGTGTATTTGCGCGTTAATGTTAGTCGTCTTGTCTGCGGTTGGATGAATGAAGATCTGAAGCTCTGTAGGTAGGTGGCTACGACTTGAGCAAGGGAGGTGGCAGGAGCTCTCTCTGGTGGCTGAGAGAAACGCTCTTATGTTGGCAATAACGTGGAGAGACGAAGTGGTTGCGAGTCGGCTGATTGCGATTGAAAGGTGCTGCCGTCGGATTCGTGTTGTTTACCTCAGAGTAGTCGGTGGTGCACTGCCTTAAGAAGACGAAGAGCTATGGATCATAATTGAGGGGCGATGGTGACCTATGGAGATGGAGGCGGAAATGGGCCTGATGGGCCTGACAGGGAACGCTAACGTGAAATTGAGGTTGCGGGAGCACTGTCACTATTGGGATTGAACTCGGCTAGACTCGAACCAATGATATAGGAGACTTATCATGTTAAGGCACCTCACAGTCCAAATAGTTCGGGGGATGGGACGATGAGGTAACATGTTCGACGCAATCAGAGGCAAAGCAAAACCCAGGATGAGGGGTAGGCTGGTGGGAAGATTGGTTGGTTTACTGCACGCTGCATCACGCTAAAGCTGCTGAGGTACTGGACATGCCTGAGAAAAGGTAGGTAGGTCTGTTGAATAAAATCCTCCGTCCTCCTGCGTAAAGTGCGATGGGAAGACGCAGAGACTGCGCCGGACCAGTGTGAATGTGCTGAAGTCCTGCGGGCTGGCACTGAATACCTACCTACCTTACAAGTAGGGAGGTATCTTACCTCCCCTGATGCTTGATTTAGCAGAATGAGGCGTGACTGATTGGGTAGCCCGGTTTGAGGTACTTCAGTGAAGCTACTAGAACCTGGTGCCTACGCTGTACATGATTGAAAATTGGCCCGGGGAAACCTGGAGGGGAGACATGAACGTGTGCGGATACGCTTCATCGTACTGTGACATGATTGGCTCACGCTGCGGCCGATACGAAATGCGAAGGACGTGGACATGGTAACTGGATCCGGGAAGCCAGCTGCAGGCGGACCGGTGTCACTCCAACCAACTCGCTGGGGTCAATCTTATTATTACATATCTCGCATACTTAGATGATGTCTGTACGAGGCACCGATGAAGAATTGTTGCTGATCGACGACACGCGACAACACGCGCCGCCGCGCCGCCGAATGACAGCAGCCACGACCCATATTATCCTGGTAGCACGTAAGTGGTATGTCTAACGCTCGACGACCGGCAGAGCGACATCAAGACCCTACTAAGTAGACTGCAGCTTCATCTTGCTTTATGTAGTCTGAGCAGGAAGATCCTGTCCAAATTCCAGACTTTGCGAGCTTTGGATCGGTACTGTGTCGCCGTCTCCTCGCTTCCTCCGCTAGTCGGTCGGGTTTGTCCCTGATCAACTGGGGTGATACGCGACAAAGAGCAGAAGAAAAAAATTGAAGAGAGGGGGAAAGAAATAGCCGGGAATCGGCTTTAGGGCGGCTTTAGCCTAAGGTGAGTAGCTTGGGCGGAGGCGCGAGGAACAGTCAGTGGGATGTCCTGGTATGGTGTGAGTCCTTGCGGCATCTCGCATTGGGATGCTCTCGCATGGCAAAGCCTGTCAATGAATTTCCCCTCGCTCCTTCTTTTGAATTCGTTTGTTTTCCCTAAGGGTACAGTAAAGATACCCTACACTAGGGACTGTTCCGACGAAGGTGTCTTGTTGTTGTGCTAAACGATGGCTTGAGAGCAAATAGTCTCCCTCTGGCAGCTGCCGTGCCACCATGTTTGGGATGCCAATGGCGGCTGATTCTATGGAGACAGTAGCCTCAACGCGGCACAAACGATACTGGGGATCAGGACGGTCCGGAAATTCGTAGCTGGAGGTGCGGGAGAGGGAGACCCCATGCTAGCTCTTCCGCAATCCGAAATTTGCGTCTCGTTGAACCTATAGAAGTCCATGGATTGGCCAAAGTTACGAGTGGTGGACGAAGGACACCTTGCTGCTGTTGCGTTTGCTTCCACCTTTGGTTGGTCCCTCTGATGAGTAGACACGTACCTTGCCTTACAAAGGTGCCTGAAGGTACCTTACCTAGTAGGTAGGTGCCTTATGTAGTACCTAGGTGCCTTCATTGCTGGTGGGACGTCATGTTCACATGCAGTGACAGCCAGTCAAAAGTCCAGGCCACTAACAATATGAAACATTTCGTAGGTACTAAGCCAGCAAGCAGGAGCAGTCTGCCTCAGATGATCCCGTCGTCCTCTTCAGGTTTCCATATGGCTCAGCGCTGTGTGCGGTTGGAGCCCACCCAGCAGCAACAGCCCCGCCAAAAACGTACCAAAATTATTGCCATTTTTTTTTTGATTTCCCCTCCACGACCCAAAGAGCGCCGACCCCGTCAAGACCCTTCACCATCACATCGTGGGCTTGCTGCCTCACTTCTTCTCTTGACAAGTTCCTTTGTTTTTTTTGATCTGCTCCTTCCCTCTGCCGCCACGAAGCATATTATGCTCATCACGACTAGTCGCTGCACCCAGTAGTAGACTGCACTTACCCGCGTTTATTGTAGCCCTGCTAATCCGTCATTCGACACGCGCTTCGCTAATCTTTGGCGCCCCTAAGATTCGAGGACCGCCAAAGCAAGAGGACCAAAAAAAAAAAAAAAAGGGCAGAGGTCCAACGCCTTGCTACCGAAAGGTGTGAAAAAGTACCCCTCAGAACCAAAACACGCCGGCTCCTATCCGCCTCCCCCACGTCACTTTCTTGCGGTCCGACACAAATCCCACCGCCCCGGCTGCTCTGGTCTTGGGGCAGGTATTCGCAGTCTCGAAAAAGTAATCCACTCTCGAAATAACACGCACACTTTCGTCGGTCGCAATTATGTCTATGCTGCCGCCAGACGTCCACGCGGAGCTATCGCAGCTTCTGCAAGCTCTCCAGAGCCCCGAAAACAATGTTCGCACACAGGCTGAGGAGCACCTCCAGAACAACTGGACCTCCAACCGTCCTGAAGTCCTGTTGATGGCCCTGGCCGAGCAGATTCAAGTCGGCGCTGATGCTTCGGTATGTTTCTCTCTCGCTCTGGTGTCTCGCTCCTCCCAACTTCTGCTCCACCCCTCCCCCTCGCGACGCGACAGTCGCGGGCCGACCTTGTAGCTAACCGCTCTACCTTTGCAGACACGTTCTTTCGCCGCAGTCATTTTCAGACGAATCGCTTCCAAGAGCCGCAAAAATGATCGTGGCGAGCTTGTCGACATGTTTCTCTCTTTGTCTAAGGACCAAGCCGTCGTCATTCGCCAGAAGCTTCTCGAGAGCCTAGGAGGAGACTTCCAACGCGCCGTAAGAAATAAAATCAGCGATGCTGTCGCTGAGGTAGCGAGACAATACACCGAAAACAGTACGTCGTCACTACTCGCATCCCATTTCTCAACCTGTCCCGCAGACGTCCCGAAACTGAGCTTGGGATTGCGCCTAACACCATGGTAGATGAACAATGGCCCGAACTTTTGGCTGGTCTCTTCCAACTCAGCATAGCGCCTGATGCTGAGAAGCGTGAAACTGCTTTCCGCGTCTTCGCTACCACTCCTGGTGTCATTGAGAAGCAGCATGAGGACACCGTTATCCAGGCCTTCCAGAAGGGCTTCAAGGATGACTCCGTTCAGGTACGTCGGCCCGAATATGTCGTCCACCCCGTGTAAACTGACCTGCGTCAAGGTGCGCCTGGCTGCCATGGAGGCTTTCGCTGCCTTCTTCAGAAACCTGTCAAAGAAGGCACAGCCCAAGTTCTATCCTCTTATCCCCGATGTCTTGAACATTCTTCCTCCGATCAAGGACAGCCATGACTCTGAGGATCTCAGTGGTGCCTTGGTTGCTCTGATTGATATGGCTGAGACCGCGCCCAAAATGTTCAAGCCCCTCTTCCACAACCTGGTTCAGTTCGCCATCTCGGTCATCCAGGACAAGGAGCTCGACAACCTCTGCCGCCAGAACGCTCTCGAGCTCATGGCTACCTTTGCCGACTACGCGCCTTCGTTGTGTCGCAAGGATCCCACCTACACTAACGATATGATCACCCAGTGTCTGAGTTTGATGACTGACCTCGGCGAGGATGACGACGACGCCGCTGAATGGCTGGCTTCAGAAGATGTGCGTTGCCTCTTTCTTCGAAACGACCTATCGCGCGCCTGCTAATGTATTCCAGCTTGATCAAGAGGAAAGCGACCAAAACCACGTTGCAGGAGAACAGTGTATGGACCGGTTGGCCAACAAGCTGGGTGGCCAGACAATTTTGGCACCTACTTTCAACTGGCTTCCTCGCATGATGACTTCCATGGCTTGGAGGGACAGACATGCGGCACTCATGGCTATCTCTGCGATCTCCGAGGGTTGCCGGGAGCTCATGATCGGTGAGTTGAGCCAGGTTCTTGACCTTGTCGTTCCGGCCCTCAAGGACCCCCACCCCCGTGTGCGCTGGGCTGGCTGCAATGCGCTTGGTCAGATGAGCACCGACTTCGCACCCAAGATGCAGACCGATTACTATGATCGAGTTCTCAAGGCTATCATCCCTGTTCTCGACTCCCCCGAAGCTCGTGTCAAGTCTCACGCTGCCGCCGCTTTGGTCAACTTTTGTGAGGAGGCCGAAAAGTCGATCCTCGAGCCGTATCTCGACGAGTTGCTCTCTCATCTCTTCCAATTGTTGCAGAACGAGAAGCGTTATGTCCAAGAGCAGGCTCTGTCAACTATTGCCACAATCGCAGACGCTGCAGAAGCCGCATTCTCCAAGTACTACGATACCCTTATGCCCTTACTGGTCAACGTTCTGCAGAGAGAGAACGAGAAGGAGTTCCGTCTGCTCCGCGCCAAGGCCATGGAGTGCGCTACCCTGATTGCTCTTGCTGTTGGCAAGGAGAGGCTTGGCCAGGATGCTATGACTCTGGTCCAATTGCTCGCCAACATCCAACAGAACATTACTGATCCCGATGATCCACAAGCTCAATACCTCATGCACTGCTGGGGCCGCATGTGCAGAGTGCTTGGCCAAGAGTTCCTTCCTTTCTTGCCTAACGTCATGCCTCCTCTTCTCGAGCTAGCCAGCGCTAAGGCCGACATCCAACTCCTAGACGACGATGATCAAGTTGAGCAAATCCAGCAAGAGGACGGATGGGAGCTTGTCCCTCTCAAGGGTAAGATGATTGGTATAAGGACCAGCACCATGGAGGACAAGAACATGGCTATCGAACTCTTGGTCGTTTACGCACAAGTTCTGGAGGGTAGTTTCGCCCCCTACGTTGCAGAGATCATGGAGAAGATCGCTCTTCCTGGCTTGGCATTCTTCTTCCATGACCCCGTCAGGTTCATTTCGGCCAAGCTGGTGCCTCAGCTTCTCAGCGCATACAGGAAAACATACGGAAGCCCTTCGAACGAGCTGAGCGGTCTCTGGGCCGCAACTGTGGACAAGCTCCTCGAAGTTTTGACCGCCGAGCCTGCCATAGACACTTTGGCCGAAATGTACCAGTGTTTCTACGAGTCTGTCGAAGTGGTGGGCAAAGACTCTCTCTCGGCCGATCATCTTTCTCGATTCATCGATTCTGTTCACTCCGCCATCGAAGACTACAAAGACCGCGTTGCCCAGCGTGCAGAGGACAAGGAGGGGGCTAATATCGAGGACGCCGAAGATGAGGCCGATGATGTCCTGCTGGCCATTGAGGATGACCAGACACTTTTGTCGGACATGAACAAAGCTTTCCATGCCATCTTCAAGAACCATGGTGCTGCATTCCTCCCATCTTGGGAGCGTTTGATGGCAACATACGAGGGTTTCCTCAAGTCCGAAGACCCTACGCAACGCCAGTGGGGATTATGCATTATGGACGATGTCTTGGAATACTGCGGATCTGAGAGCCAGAGGTATGCTAACTACATAACCCAGCCCCTTATCGATGGCTGCAGAGACTCCTCTCCTGCGATTCGTCAAGCTGCGGCGTATGGTATCGGCGTGGCTGCTCACCGGGGCGGTGCGCCCTGGGCTCAGTTCCTGGGCGGTGCCATGCCATTCCTTTTCCAAGTCACTCAGGTCCCCGAGGCCCGTAGCGAAGACAATGTTTACGCTACTGAGAACGCCTGTGCTGCCATAGCAAAGATCCTTCACTACAACGCCAGCGCTGTCCAAGACCCCAACGGCGTCGTGGCACAGTGGATTGAGACTCTGCCCGTGACCAACGACGAAGAGGCGGCGCCGTATGCTTATGCTTACTTGGCTGAGCTCATTAATCAGTGAGTGACGTATGATCACGTAATGTTTTTGGCGGTAGCTAACGATCTAAATAGGCAACATCCTGCAGTCATGGGCCAAGCTGGCAAGATCTTCGTTTTCACGGCGCAGGCACTCGAGGCGGACACTCTCCAGGGACAGACTGCTAGCCGCGTGGTGGCTGCTATTAAAGCGCTACTTTCAGCAGCAGGCGTAGACGCTGCGCCCCTGCTGCAGCAGTTCTCGCCTGAGGCTCAACGTACGATTACCGCGTACTTCTCCTAAGGAGCCTGACGGCAGCCCACATTCGAGATACCGCAGTGTAGTGTGAGGGCCAATCGAGGAGAGTTGAGGAGCGTTCTCATAGATGGGAGAAGTTGAGATGATACCACAGGCGCAGAGGATAAAGACGAAGATGAGTAAGAATCAGAACGAGGAACGATAACGAAGGGCGATGATAGGGTGGTTGTATGCGCCACAGGTGCGACAGTCGCCTTTTTCTTTGAATACTTCTGAGCCAAATAAAAGTTTACATGGACAAGACGGACGGCGTGAAGCGGGATACGTTCATGAATGTGATCTAGGTTGTGCTTTCTTTCTTGTTTCTCCCATACCGTCATTTTCCCTATGGCGCACTCTGACATTGGTATAATGATACAAAGGGGACGTTTGAACTTACAGATAGAAACCAAGGCAAACATGTCAGTGATACTCGGATGCTGTGAACACCGCATCGGCAGCTCTGTGAAGGAACGGTGACGACCTGCTCCAAGGCGGTACGGAGCCGCAGCTTCGGATCCGACACTTGGTCTGAAACGCAGCCTTTGCAGACGATGACGCCATGATGCCCATGCCAAGCACCGGACTAGGGTTGGCGGTGGCGGCAGCTGCAGCTGCTGCATTTGGATCTTTCGGAAGTGTCAAGCAGTGTTGTAGGGTTGTCCTGCTGGCGACTGCCTGGGGAATGATGATTTTGGTCAGCCGCTCGAGCGACGCGAGAGGACTTTACGCTTCCATTGGCTGTCGATCCACAACAGTGCAACTGAGTACACATGTAGGTGTCATGTAGGATACAGGCTTGCGGTTTGAATCGTCGCGAGGATTCATTCTTCTAATTTCTTTTCTTCTTTATCTTTTCTCCCTTACTTGGGAAAAAGGGAGGGGGGAGGGATTATGGAGACATTGGGTGCTACCAGGTAGGATCCCACCTGGACTGGCCTACTTTTCAGGCTGGCTAATTGGCTGCTCGGAAACAAGCCTCCGCGAAATGTGCGGACGGGAATCCAGCTTACGAAAGATGGGCAAATGAAATTCCCATGTTTGCCCACGTCAGCCTACCCAGGGAGAAGGAAGGGGGTTGAAGGGGAGGATGGCCTGTGATTGAGTCGGTTGCCATTTCAGCCCGGCCAAATCGAAAAAGCCATTCCTCTCCTCTTCCGTCTTCATTTTCCTCATAAGGCTGTCTGCTTATCTTCTCCTTCATCAGCGGCACGGCCATCTGGTTTTGACACTGACAGGTCTGACCGCCCTCGGAGCTTGACGGAGAGAGTGCGTGCATGTTGGAGAGTGCGTCTGTCGCGTTGAAAGGATAACCCGCAATGACGGGCAATTTCTTTTATGAGGGGCAACCCGGCGGGACTCGATGGGGTGTGGGATGGGTCTTGTGCGATGTGACCTTGCCGATGGCAGGAATCGGATTTCAAGAATGCGGATCTGAGTAGAGCTCTTGAGACATTTTATCTCGATAGCAGGTGACTCCCATCAGGGATTCGTCCGCTTACCTATTGCGGGGATCCCTACCTTTTGGGCGATTTTGCCTAGCACATGTCTCGTGGATATTCTTCGTGTTTGCGTTACTTGATGTTCCCAGTTTACTCACATCGCCTTCAGACACTTTCGATCACTGGGGCTGTGAAGAGTACAGGCGAAGTTGGGTAGATTGGGTGGGTGCGTGTGTGGCGAACGGCGCTGAAGCTTGCAACGCTTCTTCTATTATTACCATGAGCCTCTCGGAAAGGCTGTGGTCCAGAGGTAGAGGAGGAGCTAGCCCTCCTGTTTCTGCTGCAATACTCACTTTGGCTCTGGGACCGGGGCTTGACTCCACGCCGCGGATTATGGCCCCGACCGAAATAGACGACATGGACACGGGATCTGTCATAAGCGGCTATACTCGCACATCGTGTAGACCTTTATAAGTGACGAGGAGGTGAATCAGGAAGGGGGGGGAAAACGAAACTTTACGTCCAGATACACGTGATGATGAAAGACAGTAGCATGGCACCCAGCTGATAAGCAGCAGACTGAGCAGCCGGTTTCCGACTCTACGATTTCTCTTTTCCAACAACCATACGGAGTACTGCCTACTCTGCTTCACAATGCTCATGTGAGCCATGAACAAACCCATTGGAACCGCCTGAGCGAACATTGACATGATGATCCGTGCTTCTTTCGGGGCCTCCCTGAATCTGTGAATCTGGAGGGACAGGATTAGCACATGGAGAGCAGTGCAGCCGAGGATAGGTTTCTCTGTGGTTTCGTGCGAATAGATATTGAAAATCTGGTTATTCGGATCCACGTGTAGCTTCCAGTCATGTGGAAGAGGACGACGCAGATCCGGGCTTTCGAGGTAAGGTGATGAAAGCGTGACAAAAAAGCAAAGGCTGTTGAGGCTTTTGCGAGTCGGGCTGGTCAGCGATCCATCGAGAAAAGAAAGAACGGGCAGATCGCGATCATGGGGATGGGATGGAATAGCGGACAGGCATTTTTTCTGAGATTGCGGTACATGTACGGATTTGGATAAGGCGGCGCGGGTAAGGTATCGGACGGAGTGTAGATGGCGCTGCCGATGGTCAGGCTTAGCGGTCACGCACAAGCCTGTGCCGACGAATGTGTGTCGCAGTAGTCTGTCCAAGGGCTTGGAAGAGGGCGGGGAGGCTGCAGCTCGCATTTGGCAAGGGGGCATCATGGTAGAATCCGACAAGCGACGAGGGCGACCGAAATCAGAGTTGTTTGGTGTGACTATTGGAATCGGTAGACGAAGGAAGCGGCTACCTTGGGCTTCAGTAGGCGCAGCAGTCCAAGGGAAATTGGCCATGGGGCTGAATGGGCAGGTTGGAGATGCGGATTGCTCCGAGGGACTGGAATGTGAGTGAAACACATGTCGTACTAATGTACGAACGTGTTGTAGAGAGCATTTTGTTAGCATCAACGCCAGCAGGCGGCTGCACCAGAAGAGTGAGTTAGGATGGGACCAACGGTTCTCTCGGCTTTGAAGGTTTGCTGCCTGTGCTGCCGTCCCAGGTTCTCCTTGTCTGGTCCGGTCTTTCCTGCTGTTGTGTGGTTTGAGTTGTCTGAAGATTGGCAGAAATGACGAAATCGATTTTTTGCCTTGCGTCCAAGGTTAGTTTCTTTCTCTCTCCTCTCCTTTTCTGTTGTTCTTGTTTTCGGGGCAAATCTTTTTATTCGGACAGGTCTTAAAACTTGGCCATGCCCAACCCAACCCAAGGTATAAATGCCAGCACCGCCTGCAGAGAACTCATGTGTGAATTGCGAAAACAGTGTGATCCCTACAGGCAGCGATTTCGGCCAACAGAGAGCCGCCTCGTTGGCAAGTTATTTCCAAGGTTTCCAATGGAGGGTTTTGTCGTGGTTGCTGAATACTCGCGGGGCGGCGGCGGCGGCGAGCGCCCGTCAACTTGCTCATCCGTAGTTGAGAAGTAAGATGCGTGCGAAAACCCCGGGCAGCAGCTGGGACTTAAGTGCGGATTGGCGCACTGAGCAATTGGGCCTGGGCCGCATCCGCGCTGGGGCCGGACTGGTCTAGTAGGCTGGACTGTTTGATAAACTTACCTCGAAGAAATTGATGACTACGACGGCTTAGAATGGACGTGGACTGGGAAGAATTAGCCCGGTAAGCTTTTGGTCAATGATTGTTGGGTGGTGGACGAGAGCAGCCAATGGATCTTTTTAGACTGGCGTAAGCAGAGAGAGCAGTGCTGAAGGGTCCAGGGATGCTTTCATCTCAAGGTACGGAGGAGCCTTTCAGAAGTTTTGACCAGGCCCTTAGGTAGCTGTAGTCCTAGAATAACCTCAGTATAGCGAGGTATTTTTACTTATTGCCTTAATCACTAAAGTGACTGTTTATAGGGCCTTACTCTAGATTTTCAAGAAGGCTTATCTGATATATATATATAAGATACTAATAAGGTTGGTAAGGTGATGTGATACCTCTCCCTATAAAACTTTTGAAAGGCTCCTCCGTACCTTGCAGAGCACGGGAAACCTGAGGTAACCTACAGCTTGTATAAACTTCCTGCCTTATGCAACTGCAGACCTGCCTGCCCAACCTGCTGTAGTTAAGTAAGCACCTAGTACGACTATGGTATTCGCCATTTGCCATTCCTCTGGTGGGAAGTCTCTTATTTGTTCGCATTCTTTAAAGTTCACTGACGCATCTGCGCCCTTTTGATGTTGTGGCTTCGAATGATGAATGAAGACTTAGCAGTAGTTACTGGCACCGTGCTAACGTCTCCTTAACAGCAGGACCCTACCTTGCATAAAGACACTGCAAGATCTTATGCAACCACAGACATCGACTTGACCGGTCGATTTAACCAATGTGCCAAGGCCCAGACACTCTCGGTAACCTTTTATGTCCGAAAAAAAAGGGGTCTTTTCCACGCCGAATGATGAATGAAAACTTACACTCGAGGCAGGGTACCTGAAATCATAGCACGCGGCCTCTTTACCCAAAGGTCAGGCACTGGAGAGAAACTGGAGCAGAAACATGCAGCTACCCTGATCTTTGCTCCAACCATATATATTTTTACCTCGTGCCCGGGAAACTGTCTGAAAAGCGACGTAGAAGGGAGAGGTTGACGCATTGTTGGCTTTTCGGTCTTCCGTACGGAGTAGTGTCTTGGCTTGGCATAGCATCCCCACTTACCTACCTACCTAGCAGAGGAGGGCGCGTCTCGTACGCAAGGTGAGAACAGACGTAGGCTTTGGGCTTCAACACGACGTTCTGGGCTCTTGCAAATTGCCTGTGCCAATGGTGCTGCTGGTGTCTGCTAGGGCCTGAGGATCAAGTGCTGCCCAGATACGATGCTGGACATTTTATATAGTCAATGGTAAGGTATTCAATCCTACCCTTGAACCATTCGTGCCTCGGCACAAATCGGAAAAGCGATCGAACCTTTTGTCATCAGCCTGCCCACTGAGCATGTAGGTACATCTGCTACGTGCCTGGGCACCTCACTTCAGGTCGGCGACGTACGCGGTACATTCTTCCCAGTACCTAGGTAGGTTTTCCAAAACTCCATCCCCGGCGGGCTTGGACCAGCACCACCAGCACCACTATCGCCGCCGCGGCAATACCCACGTCGCGGCGCCAGCCCGAGATAGGTAGGTACCTTGCCTTTTACCAAGCGCACCTCACACCAGGGACACCTCGCCACTGGACTGCCAATACAACGAGCCGCCCATCGATTTGCGTGCCGCCCCCAAAGTTCCCCCCGCCCTCCTTTGTGACCACAAACTGCACCCTCTCCTCTCCCCGCAACATCTCGTCCCAGATCCTCCACCACCTTCCACCGCCCACGGCTTCCGAAACTTCGAGCCTGACAATTTACCGCACATCGAAACATTCACCACCAACACCACCGTTCTACCTCTCGTTGCGCCCACACCCGTCGACCATCGTTTTCCCCACCCAGCGATACTCCCACGACTACCCATGTGAACGATAGCGGCCGCTACAATCTGCTCATTTCCCGCACCCGACGACTTTCTCTCCCAAATCAAGTGCCTTCGGTTGGTCGCCTCGACCAATACCCTGTTTTGACGCGATAACACTTCCCCGACCGTATGCACAGGTGGCACCATTTGAGCCGGCGCCTTGGGAGAGAAAAATACAAGTTGGACGGCTGGAACCGCCGGGCACGACTTGACGAACTTCGAACGAATCCCCGAGACGCGACGACCCGTTGATGCCCACGACCCTCTCTTCTTGACTCCTAGATCGACGGACACCGATGCGCTCGTCATGGACTTCTACTCACACCAGCTCACTCCTCAGGAGCTGCAGCGACAAATGTCACAACAGGCTCAGCATCACCAACGTCAGATGCAGCAACAAGGCCAGTCCGGCGGCCATGGCTTTCAACAGATGATCCAAGGTCACGACATGAACATGATGGGCGGAGGCGACTCACTCGACGACATAATTAATTCTAACCACCATGAACTACAACGTCGCCGCAGTATTCACCAGTCTCACCAGCCCTACATTTCCCAGAATCAGTCCGGGCCGACTGGCGGTCCCGATAGGCGGATGTCAATGATGGAATTTGGCGCCGGGGATAACCAGCTAATGAATTATCCCTTCCAGAACCCGACCATGAATGGCGAGTTCTCCAACATGGCTGGCCAGATGGCCAATGGCATGGATACCGTCATGGATAACACCATGGGGAACAGCGCTGGAGGCATGGGCAACAACGTACCTGGAAGCATCTCAATACCCGGTCCTATGGATGCTTACTCTTCCGCTGAGGGATTACAGATGTCCCCAACGAACGCCTTCACAACCTTCTCCCCCGACATGATGAACTCGATGATGCCGCCCAATTCTTTCAACATGCAGGTTCCGACGATGCCTACGACCACGAGTATGGGTATGTATGGTCAAACCGCGATGACCAATGCCTTCCCGAGCCCTCTCAACACCAACGCGAATGATATGTCCATGGACATGTCTGCGGAAGACACTCCACCTACAGCGCCTCAGAGTGCCCTGAACACACCCTTGGGCATGAGTTCTGGCGACAATGACGCCATGAACCTGGGTCAGCAGTATCAACCACAACAAGAAAACAATGTCAACAACGCTGCCCGCGCCAACTCCAAGGCTGCAAATCTGGGCCCCAGTCCATCACATTCTTCACAGGCGGGATCTTCTTCATTATCAAGGGAAAACACCGACTCCACGAACACATCTCAATCACCAAACAACAGATCATCTTCCATGGCAACGAGTCAAGTTGCTGCTGCCCCGCCCACCGCAACTACTACACCCGCGATGGGCCCCCCAACACCTCGCACTGAAGCTAAGGAAAAGAACGTGTACTCCAAAAGTGGTTTCGATATGCTGCGAGCCCTGTGGTATGTTGCCACAAGAAAGAACCCGGAGATTCATCTTGGGGCCGTCGACATGTCCTGCGCTTTCGTTGTTTGCGATGTGTCGCTCAACGACTGCCCCATCATCTATGTATCTGACAACTTTCAGAACTTGACTGGCTACAGCCGTCACGAAATCGTTGGTCAGAATTGTCGCTTCCTGCAAGCTCCAAACGGCCAGGTCGAGGCGGGATCCAAGCGCGAATTTGTTGACGACGCCTCGGTTTACAACTTGAAGAAGAAGATTGCAGAGGGTCGCGAGGTCCAGCAAAGCTTAATCAACTACCGGAAAGGCGGAAAGCCGTTCCTAAATCTTTTGACTATGATTCCGATTCCTTGGGACGACCCTAACGAAGTCAGATTTTTCGTTGGCTTCCAGATTGACCTTGTTGAATGTCCGGATGCCATTGCCCAGGGACAAGAGAGTGGTGGCGTCAAGGTAAACTACAAGCACAGCGACATCGGTCAATACATCTGGACACCTCCGCCGACAACTACTGTGGAGCCTGATGCTGGACAAACGCTCGGCGTTGACGACGTATCAACTTTGCTGCAGCAATACAATCCGAAGGGTGCCGTATCTGATTGGCACAAACAATCTTGGGAGAAGATGCTCCTCGAGAACACCGACGATGTTGTCCACGTCTTATCCTTGAAAGGGCTGTTCTTGTATGTGTCGCCCTCCGCCAAACGGGTTCTGGAGTACGACGCCGCAGAGTTGAGCGGAAATTCCCTTGCTACTGTCTGTCATCCGTCCGACATTGTTCCTGTAACCCGAGAACTGAAAGACGCCACTACCGGCAATTCCGTCAATATTGTCTACCGCATACGGCGCAAGCAGAGTGGCTACACATGGTTCGAGAGCCACGGCTCACTCTTCTTTGAACATGGCAAAGGGAGGAAATGCATCATAATGGTAGGACGCAAGCGACCGGTATTCGCCTTGAGTCGACGAGACCTGGAGGCCCACGGAGGTATCGGGGACAGTGAACTATGGACCAAGATATCTGTATCTGGTATGTTCTTGTTTGTCTCATCCAACATACGATCACTGCTGGATATGCAGCCCGAAAATTTGGTAGGCACAAGCATGCAAGAACTCATGCGACGAGAGAGTCGCGCGGAATTCGGTCGAGCCATCGAAAAGGCCAGGCGGGGTAAGATCGTCACCTGCAAGCATGAGGTTCACAACAGGAGAGGACAAGTTCTTCAAGCGCAAACAACTCTTTATCCTGGAGACGCTTCCGAGGGCCAGAAGCCAACCTTCCTATTGGCGCAAACGAAGCTTCTGAAGCACTCGTCCAGAGCCATCGCACCGGCAGCAACACCGCCAGGGAGCGTCAAATCCGCGGCCCAACATGACTCTGTCCCGAGCAACATGATTACAGATTTGCGGAAGAATGGTCCGATGTCGACTGCTGGTGGCAATTCTATTCCGGGTGATCAAGACGCAGCCTTGGCTGCAGACGATAACATATTCGACGAATTGAGGACAACTAAATGCTCGAGTTGGCAATTTGAGCTACGTCAGATGGAAAAGGTCAACAGGATTCTGGCTGAAGAGCTCGGCGGCTTACTTTCCAACAAGAAGAAGAGAAAGAGAAGGAAGGGCGTCGGTAACGTTGTTCGAGACTGTGCCAACTGTCACACCCGCAACACACCTGAATGGCGGCGTGGTCCAAGTGGCCAGCGAGACCTGTGCAACAGTTGTGGTCTACGCTGGGCGAAGCAGGTAAAATGCGCCGATAAACCAGCTCTGCGCGGTCCGAATGGAGGCTAACGAGAATAGGTTGGACGCGTTTCTCCTCGTAATTCTTCTCGGGGCGGCGCAAACACTCACGCCGACGCAATGAGCAAGAAATCGAACTCGCCGACTCATTCATCTCAGTTGCAGAATGAAGTCAAGGCGAGTAGTAGTACTCCTGCTCGGCCCAGTGATGGATCCTCCGGTAATGCGACACCCGCCACATCCGTCTCCAAGGGCTACAATACTATGCCTCCCCCGAGCCAACCACTCTTGGAAGGTGGTAGCAAAGGCGGCATGACATCAATACGCGAAGAAGGCGTTACAGGTCCTGACTGACCAAGACCACTCACCTCAAGCCGCTTATCCAATTCATGCGACCGGAATTCAAATTTGATAGCCGTATTCCCTTACCAACTACCAACTACTTTCTCTTCTATCAAATCTTTCTAGACGAGGGCCTGATGTACCATGCACACAGCTTACATGGTCGCCAGAAAGAGGGTCGGAATATTTATTAAAATGATACTGGAAGACATGAGGTGCGGCGAGATCAAGCAGTCTATGTAATCGAGGAGTTCTCATTGGGTGGGGAGGCATCTTTTCCGATCTATGCCATGTTTCCTTGTCTGTTCTGGGTCATACTTCTATTTCTTGGCGACTGAAACATGCCTATTTGATACCAACGTTAACATCATTGTGGGTGTAACGACGTACATTTCGGAGCTCGTCCCTCTTTCTTGGGCGGAGGATGAGAGGCGTTGGAGTTCTTATCTCTTTTGTGCAGGATCTGGGCGGCGGGCTACTTTCTACTGAGGGAGCCACGGCGCTCATTTGTGCTACAAGCGTTGAATATGGATTAGAAAAACAAGCGATTGAGATTCTAATGGGCCAGTCGAGGTCGTTTCTTGTGTCAATATTGTCGACGTGCCGCTCGTTCGCCTGGGGAATCCATTCGAAATCGACGAGAGGATGCGATAGTCTTCGTCACTTACGAATTAGAGTAGTTGATTGAGACACATCCCCGAACAGCACCGAGCGCCATTCTTCTAATTCATGACAATCTACCGAGAGTTGACGTTCAACCACGTGCTTCTCTCTGCGACCTATCGGTATGTCCGACATGAATGAAATCGAGGAAGCGAGCGTTCAGGAAAGAAACCCAAACATTGCAACACTCGTTACTTCACGCGTAATCGTCAGACGCTCATGCGGCTTGGACTGAGTCTGGCAGAGGTCGCTGTAGATTCATGAATAGGCCAAACCTGGGATGGGGGATCCCTAGGGTGAGCTAATTTCGTGGGTTGCCTCGCTGTCAAAGGCCTCGCGCCGTCTGCCTGTCCGGGAAACAGTACACCTATCTATCGCGGTCCAAACCGCGGCCCTCAACCTCAAAGTTCCTTTTCAGTTTTGCGTGCAACCGTATCAAACGGGCCCCATCATTTGATTATAATGACGACTTTCCTCGACGAGGTGCTCGCTGCCTTCGTGCGAGGGTTTCATGTGAAGAGGGGTTCACTCGTGCCATCCCGTGGTCGACATATCTGGCCGGCAAATCTGTGTGCGTAAATGATGGTTGACTTATGCATGAATGGACGTCGATGCGATTCTGAGTGAGTCCAGGAATGGGATGGATCATCGGAAAGTTTGGCACACATCACGAAACTGGTATGAGGGAACGAAGAGGTTACGAGGGAAAACATCTCCTGCACCCATCGTAGTTTGTCGTATTCTCCAACACCACTTAATGCGGTGACATGAAGGCCGCCGCAAATCTTATGATTCTTGGCCAGCCCTCTGTTTAGAACACTCTGCTTCCCCTAATGCTGGAAGATCCCGTTAAGATATCGTCTAGGAGAGCAGGGCGGGATGACAATCCCCCTTGTGCTCGTCGGATACTCCATGCCCCATTGCGATCCAAACCTCAGACCTTTACTGTCTATTCGTGAGAGGAGAAAGATGAACCAGCGAAAACAATTGCGGCCGGGTATCTCCAAGGTTTTCCAGCCAAGAATCCTGTCGTCATGGCCTTTCCTGCAACGAAAACCAACACCCTCAAATGCCAAAATGTACTATTCCAAACCATATTGAAGCAGAAACCAAAGGTAACAACATACAGCTCTAAAACAGAGGACGATTCGAAAATGCTTGAATCCAAATGCTTACGCAATAAAGGAGATCAATCGCCGTTACGCCAGCATGTCGCCAAAGCAAGGCTCTGGATGCCATGTTTTTGTGGTGTTTGCCTTCCTCCGCCTTTATGAAAGTAACCGTCGTGTTGACTCTCGTGTCTTCGGGGACTTTGTTGTCTCCGAAACCCTAGTGAACATATGGTCCTTCGTGTGGAAACGGCGAAATATCGATCGAGTCCAGTGTCGAACCGTCTTTCAGGTCGACTCCTCGTTCCCTTCGTTTACGCCCCATTATCCTTCAAACCATATCCAGGTCCTATCGGCGTGCGAAGCCGACGAGCTACCCGATGGCATGAGAACCAGTACTACCTTTCAGCCAGTAAGGTGTTTTCGAGTTGTTGTCTAAAAGCTGATGCCCGGAGGCGAAGATGACTTTTGAAAGGAGCCAAAGACACCACCTGTAAACCCGGAGCGTGACTTGAGGGAAGCCTCGGCGAGTAAAGCTTTAGCGGTGGCGACTGTAGCCGTGCCAAATAAATCAAGGTTGCTGGAGGTGCTGGAGATTTTGAGCTTTTGTTGATAGGTGCTGGACGACCCAGAAGAACCAAACGAGGCCTTCTGGCAGTCCGAAAGCGTCGTCTTCACTTTCTTTTGAGGCGAAGGCGTCCTCCAGTTGCCTTCAGGTATAGCTCTTGGAGCCGCCCACAGCTTTTCGGCTGTGGTAGCAGTCGGCGCGGATTCGTTACGGACCTCTTTTTCGAGAGGTGCACAACGAACCTTCCGTTTGCTGGTGCATTGCACCGAGCGAGCGCCTAGACGAGATGCGTAGTTAAATGCGATATTGTCGAGCTGAGTCTTGTAGTCCGGGTTGCACAGGGCTTGAGCGTAGGCGTCGAGATAGTGAACGCTGTAACGGCCGAGCCAGGTCTCATTCGCCAAAAATTCTGGGCTAGTCCAGATCCCGGCGCATGAATTCTTGAAGGCATATACCTCGACAATCCAACCAGCTCTGAGAGCCCTCTTGACGTCGGCAGGGAAGCCTTCAGAGAAGCCATCCTCGTTGGAGTTGCCATCTCCAGTCACAAGGACCATAATACCTGGCTCGCTGTCCATAATGCTGTAATGCATTTGCGTCTGGATCATCTCATCGACTCCCTCCTCTGCTTGATATGAGCCAAACATGTCGTCGGAGTCGTCGTCGTAGTAAAAAACCTTCTGAGACTTCCCGTCCCTTGGTACTGTGACTCGGTTCCTGACCATTGTTCGATAGCCAAGTGCTTCGGCGTCATCGAAGTACTTGGATCGCTTCTTGTGCTTCGGGTTCTTGGAACCTGCGATGCATTGTTTAACCACAGAACGCTCGCGTGCCAACACCTCATGCACAGCCCTCATGCTGATGCAAGGAGGTAGATTCTTGTGCTTGGGTATGCCGAGCTGCTGCTTGAGAAGGTCATAGAAAGCGACGATGTGATTAGAAGCATCGATGAATATGTGGAGACCCTCTTTGACAACTTCTGGATGGTTTTGTTCAAGCTCAGTGTCGTGAGCCCTGTAGTCGTTGACGATTCGAGAGCTGAGAGGCTGGCCAGAGATAGCACGAGCTCTGCCAGCAGTGGTCTTTTCAAGAAGACGGTCCGCAGCGAAAGGAGTCGCGGCCTGAGACCGAGGAGACGTAGGCGGTGTAGTAATATCAGACAGGTCGGCACCACCGGAGATGTCCAAAACAGGATCGACGAGATCAAAGTCTCCGAGACACGGGACGTCGGAGTCATAGTCGTCGCTTGTGCTGTCGAAGACGAATGGTATAGGTGAATTTGTGTGGTGAACCTGGGCTGAGTTCTCGGGACCGCGCTTTGTGATGAGCCTGGCTTTCCTGCCATTGCCTTGAAGACCCATGATGTCCCTAAAGACTGACTCGGGTATGTGAAGAAGACGAGGGCTTAAGGGGTTACCCTGAGTAATAGAAATAGGTTCTGAAACTGGGAGAGGCTCCTGAGCCGGTTGTGCAGTGGAGCCTCGTTGGGGATCGAGGAATGCAAAGATCTTTGAGAAGTCGCCAAGATGGTGGGAAACTGAACTAGAAGTTGTGGTGCTGGGAAGACTCTGTGACCGAAGATTTGTGGTATCTGGGCTAACTGGTTGTTGTCTCTGTCGAGGTTTTCTTCGACTGATTGAGGACGCCATGGTGAAAACTGAAGTGCGTAAACGACAACGTCAGCATAAAGTTGGAAGAGATGCCGGGAACGATGCTTGCTCGTCACGTTCTGAACCCTTGTACCGTGGGGATGTCGAAGTTTGTCGCCGAATCCGAGTAATTTCAGAGGGGGGAAAGATACAGTACATTTGGAGGCGCAGCTGAAGTATATTCGTGAGATCAGACTGTGAGTCCCCGGTAAGTTGGTAGGCCTTGATTGAAGCCCGATGATGCCCTTAAAATATGGTTGAAAACTCGGGCTACAGTACCGGGGGATACATGCGTCTGGATAAAAGACGGGGAGACAAGAGTCCGGTCCAGAAAACAGCCAGAACAATTCGTTTCCGAGGCGTATGTGAAATGGTCTCAGAACTATCGTGAAAAGGCAGCAGAACTTTCAAGCAAGGACCGGAGAATAGAATGTGGCGAAGACACAAGGTTCAAAGACGAATCAAACCAATATCCCCGCCAACAAAAGGGGAAAAAGACGGAACCCCGAGAGTATTATTACTGTGATTTCCGACGGGAAAGAGGCGAAAAGTGAGGTGGTGAGAGGAAGAGAGTAAAAACCAGAAGTCAAGAACGTCAACAGTTGGTAGTTCGCGGCGCTTGAGGCTCAGCTAGCGTGCCTATTTGCAGACAATTGCTCCCCACCCACGACAACTTACCTAAGGTAGGGAGGGCACCTCGGCCTCGGGCGTCTCGAGGGGCGAATCAGATGCGCGCTAGCCATTTTTGGCAGTGCCGACTGGACGTTGTGACTTCCCCAAGCTTAAGCGCGAGGTAAATCTTACATAATGCAGAATGTGGATCCAGGGGTGCCGGAGGCGAAAACGACTATTCCATTTCCAACGAGGAGAGATACTTACTCACTCTTACTGACAGATCGATCCTGTCCTTGCCCTTATTCTCAGAACAAGCCATTTCAATCGCAATCCAAATTGTCTCGCGACATCTGGTCTCAACCGATTATTAATTTTTTTTTAAAGTTTCGCAGCCGTAGCTAAAAGTCTGCCATGTCATTGGTTGACGAAGTCTCTTCAATGCAGAGTTCCGAAGTGGAAAAACCTTGACAGTGCGGGCTCGAAATTGTTTTCTTTACTGAGCAAAAAGATTCCCACCGAGGTAAGGCTCTCTTTCCAAGGAATCACGACGCTACAGTCCGGGCTGAGCCATTCGACACTGGCCTGGCCATTATCTTTGGACGGTCGTGTTCATGGTATGAACATCCTTATTTGTTGCCAGGCATTGCAAGTTCACAAAGTATCACCGGTTAATGGAAGCCGTGATTATCGTTATTCGATCTTTTAGCATTGTGATGATGTAAATTGAGACCCTTCACCATGAACTCCAAACAGAAAGGTACCAAATAAGCCGAGTCCCCCGGAACTCCTCCATTCTACCCAGATGGCCCAGGTTGTTTGTCATGTTAGGCACGTGTATTTTGATTGACCATTTCCTGAGAATTTGATCTTCTCTTAAACAAGACGAGGCTTGGATGAGCGAATGCTGGCGTGGGCGTGGTAAATTCCTTCGAGGTAGCTGGCCTTTTTGGCCTCCTCGGCTTGTTCAGCCTCGTCTTCGCGTTCCTTGCGGGACTTCACTCGAGACGCGCGTTGCTCATTAATGAGCTGTTCGTGGCCTTCCAAGTCATCCACCTCCCGCATGCGAGCCGTCTCCTGGGCGTGACTCTTCCAGTACAGTGCCCAGGCGTCGCTTGCCCAGTCGCGCAATTCATCCTGCGTCTTGCCCGTGGTGATTTCGTCAATGGCCATCTTGGTCTTTAGCTCCTTCTGCCTGGCGGCTGAAAATGCTTTTGCGCGACTGGTACGCTCCGACAGCCACTCCGGGTTACTCTTGACGAGGTAGGCGAGGCTGTGCCCTGTTTTGGCGCTTTCCGGAGCGAGGCCATGGTCAGGGCGGGCGACGGGCGGTGTGGTGAAGAAAATGATTCTGCCGTTCTCGTCCTTGTTGTACTGACTGCGCACTTCGTCGGGGATCTGGTCGTTGATGTGGTCCGGCAAAACGAAGACCTCGGGAGGCCGGGGCGGGTTGTAGGCATTGTTGGGCGGCATGGCGTTCGGGGCAGACACCATGGGGGTGCGGGCTGCTGCTGGGTGAGGCTGCATTTGATGGTGGTTGAAGGTCTGGCCGTGGCTCAAAGGATTTGCTGGCATCATTTGTGGGTGCGCTTGGTGGTGGTGCTGCTGCTGTGGCACGGGCGCTTGGGCCGGTTGGTGCTGGTACTGAGGCGGCTGGTGGTGCTGCTGGTGCTGGGGATGGTGCTGCGGGTGCTGAAATTGGTGGGGATGTTGCTGTGGATGTTGCGGGTGTGGGTGCTGCTGGTAAGGGCTTGGCGCAAATCCCTGTTGCTGGTACATCGGACGGATGGGCTGTTGCGGAGAGTGAGACGCCTGATGAGGGATGTGAGGCAAAGGGACTGGAGTTTGATGGGGCACCGCGACAGGAGAAGCCGATTGGTGTTGAGGTGTGTATTGCTGCCCGTACATTGCCGGCGACGGCGACGGCGCAGCTCCTATGCCGTGCCCATAGGGCGTTGGCGGGTTGTTCATCGAAATGTCGCTGGGCGTTTGTCGCATGGCTTGGAGGACGGAAGGGCGTCGCGCAGCGTCCTGACTCATAACAGGCGGCGGAGACGGCGTTGGCTCAGGCGGAGGGGATTCCTGCAGTGGAGATCGCCGTGTAAGCAACGAAAATCATGGGATACCAGGGGAGAATGAAATGGGTCTTGTTCCGTGTAGACGGTGTGAGGTGAAACTAAGGTAAGGATGACGGTGAGTGTGAGTGTGAGTGGGAATTAGTCAGTGTAGGAGGCGCGAAGAGCAGACAAGTTGGAAACGAGACGGTATGCAGGGTGCTGCGTGTTGTCCCTTGTGCGCCGCTCGCTCCCTTTATCTGCTTGTACTGGATAAGGCAGAGGACAAAAGAGGAGTGTGGTGAGATGTGGGAGGGCGGATTACGATCTCATCCAGCTTGCCAAGTCAGGAGACACCGGACGGTGGAAGCGATACGGGGCGGAGTTGTGGCATAACCAGACTTTCGGTGCGAAAGAGGGAAACCACTATGGAATTCTTTGCAACTTACGTTTGATTCTCGAGGCCGCCTGTGCACGGCGCCGATGATAGGTGGTGCGTTTGAAGCCCCCCAAGTCGGCTTCGGGAGCTCATCCGTCTCCTTCGCGTCGGCTTGCAGCAGATGCTTGATCGGACTGGGCACTTTCTTGAGCCGTCGGGGCTGGTCAAACAGGTCCATCTCGTAGTCTCTCTCCCGCACCTCGTCAGGCACACAGCTGGCCCATGTCTTGATTTTGTTGAAGCGGCAAGTCGCCTCGTTATATCTGGACTCGCACACATACACCTCCTTATCTGTAGGCAGTCCGCGCGGCCGGCCTTTGTTGAAGCGCGTTACAAACATGACGAAGCATCGGTCGAGGACCTCTTCGATCTGGTGGTCGCGGTACTGGCCCGTCTTGGCCACCTCGTTCTCAAAAAAGTGTTTTTCGTACCGGTGCACCGTTTGCTCGGGGCGATAGTACCAACAGGCATTGATCCACCGCTGGCCGGCACGATCCTGCCAGGTGCGAAAGATCTGAGCGACGATAGGCTTGGCCATGTCGTTGACGTTGCGGATATGGACCCAGTCGCCTAAAAGCAGTCATAAATCAGACTTCTGCGCGATGTAGCAGGTGCACACAAAACTTACCAATCCTCCACGACTCACCGTTGTGACGGATTTCAGCCAGCGGGAGTTTGCCGTCTTCATCTCGGAATTCGTCATCAGGCCGAGCCTTCTCCAATGCCACGAGTTCATGTGCCTGCTTCTGCAGCTCCACAGCGGCGTCGTAAATGTCGCTGCCCTCCTCGTTGTAGTGCTTCGCGTTGTTGAACATGACATCAATATCTCTCAGGACGCTATCGACGGTGGGATACTTCTTCCTCTTGGCCTTTCGTTTTATGTTATCCAAGGCAATGGGTTCGGTGATCACCTGGTAGTAGTCCGGATTCATAGCTTTGTCCGGCAGCTTCTCAAAGGGACCGATGAGCAAGTCGCCGTCGTCCGACTTGAGCTTGCGAAGGCCCTTGACGACGTTGTATATTCGGGCTTCGAGGGGCGTGAGGACCTTGGGGGGGCGGCCGCGCTTCTTATGCTCCTCCTCCTCCCTGGCCTCATCTACTTGACGCCGGTTGAGCGAGGCGCGACGTCGTCTTCGGTTGCGACGTCGTCTTCCGTCATCGGAATCGTCATCATCTTCCTCCTCTTCCTCCTCCTCCTCCTCTTCCTCCTCCTCCTCCTCTTCCTCTTCGGACTCGGGCTCAGGAGAGGATTCGTCGGCGGGAGGTAGTTCACCCAGGTCTGGCAGCTCGGCCTCCTCGGGCTTGATGGCACTCTTTGTGACAAGTTTCTGCAGCTCTTGCTTGAATAAGTCTCTAATTACAGTGGCAGCCTTGAAGATGGCGGAAGAGGGTCGATTGTAAACTTGGGCATTGTGGCAAATTTGGGCAACGTCACGAACGAACTCTGAGAAGTCGTTATACAGCTTTTTCTGAATCTTGTGCTGCTCGGTGTAAGCCGGTCGATATTGGCATAGTCGGATGAGGGTGAGACCTACGCGAATCGTGCTGAACGCAATGGGATTCTCAATGATTTCGAAGTAATCGGGCAGCTGGCGTTTATTCGGAATACGCTGGAAGCTTGCAGCCCACCACTCTCCGCTATGAAGTATTCCATATTAGCATAGGCATAAAGGTGCATGCGCGAGCGCAGCACGTACTCATCGTCCTTATGATTGCTGAGGAAAGAGTTGAGGGTGGATATGATGTCCAAGAGATCGCCAGGTTCAGACTCAGCCGGGGAGGCAGCGGCGTCGTCGGGGTCTCCGTCCGCATCCGCGTCTCCATCCGCATCAGAGTCGTGGTCCGCATCGGCATCGGCATCGGCATTGGCGTCTGCGTCGACTTCTCCAGGTGCATCCACCTCACCATCTGCTTCACCGTCTGCGTCGGCATCTGCGTCAACATCCATTTTCTCAGGGACGTTAGGTTTCGTAGTAACCGTAGTCGCTTCTGCAGGTTTCGAAGCAACCTCGACGGAGGTGGCCGTCGGAGCGTCGGTCATTTCGACGTCGTCGGCGACCTTAGCCTCGATGGATTCGCGCACTTCGGGCGCGTCGCTGCGCGTCGCGGACATGGTTTCCACCACCACCACTTCGGAGCGCAAGGGCTGGGACTGGACGTCGGGTACGAAAGGCTAATTGACAGCGCAGGGGGTCAATCTTGTGATTGAACCTTCTGCATGGACGAGCCTGTGTGGTAGACGAGGTTGAAAGGCCGTGTCGCAAAGGTCAAATTTTCCAAGAGAAGAACGTTGAAGATAAAGAACAATGAGTTCGCGAAAGCGGCGAGGCGGGAGCTGGCTTGGGAGCCTGGCGCTGGCTGCTATTGCCATCTACCTTGGGTGCTGAGAGGCACAAATGGTGCGACGAGGATGTTAGCAGCAAAGAGGCTACGATATGAGCTGGCTCCCTGCCGGGTCCACCTCGGCTAACTGGTCGATTGTGAAAGGCCGATTGGACGAGCAGCAGCAGCCTACATCAAGCATGAAAGTGCGCTGACTTTCCAATCAATTAACTTAGGTTGTTCAATTGCCTGCCGAAGGTACCTAGACATCCACGCGGAAAATTTGTTTCCCAAGTGAAGTATTATTATATCACTGAGGGACCGGAATGCCAGCTGAATGAATGGTGTAAAGAGATACGGCCCAAGCTTGCCAGATCGGGCGGACATGACTATTTTCAGACCAGGGATCCCCGTATGTGGCATTGAGGAATCCAGCCCTTCGCAACTTTCCTATGCTCTTCTCGGTATCAATGCGCCTTTCCTCCACAATGATTTATTGCGAAGAAATGCAAAAAAACACCCATTATCTTGCCTTGGGTGACATAATACAGGAATATACGTTCGACTTTCCGATTTGGAACAATGGCGAACAGCTTTCTTCTCGAGGTCAGTCAACAACTTGTCAACATCTCCTTACATAGTACCTGAGGGAACAAGAGCCACTCCAAGGCCGAATGGGAGAGAAGGAAGTGGGTGACACAAAGGATAGGTCACTGTCACTGGAGCTCCGCGACTGGGCACAACGTCAGCGAGAGCCTTTCGATTGGAGTAATTTCTCGACCTGCGGCGACAAGACGAGGAGCTCAGGACAACCCAACTACGTGACACTTCTTTTCAGCCTCATCTTTTTATACTGGACCAAAAAGGCCCTGCATCTTTTCTTGGTTACGGCTTAGAGCATCCATCGCCCTCGACGCTCAGGCGTGTCTTTGTTTATCGTCCTAGCTTCGCCAGCATTACCTTACCTTAGTAGCTACGCCTACGCCGCCTACCCAAAGTACTTTAAAAGCGGAGAATCTTCCAGTCCCTCTCACACTACCTACCTATCATCGCATCCCGTCCCATCCCAGAACACCGCGGTTGACAACGTGGACCGTCTGGTCTCTTTGGCAGCCTGATTTTTTCGCCGTTGCTATTATTTTCTTCCAGAAAGTTCGTATCGAGGAGTGACAACATCTTTTGGGATTTCTAAGGCATCGACAACTTTTGTTTCGGCCTGACATTTACTCCTCTCAAGTCCGTTGCCGTCACTGGCAGCCGAGGCATCTGCTCGAGCAAGAGACAAAATCAACCCTTCCGATATCCCGCCGTTCAAGCCAAGACATCTCGGGCTAGGATCCTTTCACTTCGTTTCGAGATTACGTTCCGCTCGGTTTTCTTGGGTGCTTGTCACTGGCCTCATCGGAAACTTCACACAACCTGTCTCACGTCATCATGAGGGCCAGGTACAAGGCTCCTGAGGGCTCTGGTGTGGTCTCTCTGGGAGATGACGCTACCGTCGGTCAACTGTTTGACGAGATCAAATCCCAGACTGGCATCGCAGCATTCACACTCAAATACGGCTGGCCGTTGCAAACACTGGGTCTTGAGCAGAAGGATGCCAACGCAAAGGAACTCGGCTTGAATGGCCAGTCTTTTACCATCGAACCGGCCCAGCCGCGGACTATCACTCCTCCGCCTCCCGCAAAGTCGAACACCCGGGCAAGCGCACCTTCATCCAAAAATCCTCTCCTGGATACTGCGGCCGACCCTAGGCCGTCCGATATCAGCATCCCTTGGCCCGAACGCGAGTCCACTCTTTGTGAGTACCTAGCTTCAAGGGCCCCTCCGCTGCGAGCATTACTTAACACCAACACCCTTTGCAGTGCTTCGCGTTATGCCAGATGACAATAGCTGTCTTTTCACGGCCTTTGGAGGTGCGATTCCCGGTAAGCAAATGGAGGCCAAGGAACTCCGCAAGATGGTTGCAGACTACATTCGCCAGCACCCGGATGACTATTCTGAGGCTGTCCTCGGCATGTCCCCGGACAAGTACTGCCGTACGATGCAAGATCCGGATCGCTGGGGTGGCGCCATCGAGCTGGGCATCTTCTCAGACCTCTTCGATCTTGAGATCCTCGCCTTCGATGTGAAAAGCCAGAACCCGCTGAAATTCGGTGAGAACAAAGAATCCCGTTGTATTCTTGTGTACTCGGGCATTCACTACGACCGCGTGGCCTGCAGTCCTTCGGAGCCCCCTTACACCCACTCCGATTTACCTCCTGAGCTTGATCGCACCAATTGGAGCACCTCGGACGAGGCGGTTCTCCAGAAGACCACAGAGCTTATTCGCAAACTGCACGAGATGCATTACTTCACCGACACGGTTGAGTTCCTCCTGCGCTGTACTGTTGCCGGCTGCGACTGGATTGGTAATGGGGAGAAGGAGGCCAACAAGCACGCGCAGCAGACTGGCCATATGGGCTTTGATGAGATCAAAGACGAGCCCCATGTTAACGCGGGCGCAGGCGCTGCTTCAGCCTCGGTTTCCAATGACGTCGTCTTACGCAAGTGCAATGCGGCTGGCTGCGAATGGCTGGGTACTAGTGCTGCTGAAGTCCGGATGCACACCAGCGAGACTGGCCACACCTCAATGTCTGAAATTCCTGACTTCTAATGGATCTAGGCGGTGGCATGGAAGGACGGAGTAAGTTGCGATGCAGATAAAGACGCGGGGTGTTGCCAGGCTTTACGCATGGTGTCAAGATCATTGCAGGAGCGAGCAGGAATCAGGATGCGTTATCAGTCTTGTTCGCATGTAGAACGACCTATGACGAACATCATTAACCTCAGCACCCTCGTGACAAACAGCTCCTGCCCTCTTCGGAGCTTCGTAACCCCAAGAAACAACTCTGACACTTAGACACCCCACTTCACTTAATCCTTTGCATCCTCGACGACGGTCTACTTGTACGTCAATCCACCACCGTAGCTGTGCTCACTATTCTCCCCGCCCTTCGTTACTTTACCCTCCGAAACACCGGTCGTATACCCGCAGCTGCCCAAGTCACGCTTCTCAACCTTGCCAGCCGCCGGCGAGATATCAAAGTCGAAAATGTCCATCGGCAACCCAATCGTAGTGCACGCGTTGGGGATGTCGACAATACCAGCCACGTGACCCTGGATGGGGGCGCAAGACATGAGCAGATAGGCCTGGTAGTCGCTGTAGCCAAACCGACGAAGGTATTCGATAACGCCTAGTGGGATCAGCACAATGTCTTTGGTGGTGCCCTTTGCAAAAGGACCAGAGGAGCCGAGATTCGGGTGAACTCACGAAGACATGTCTGGCGATACGCCACGGTGACATCCATGTAGTGCTGCTTCCCATGCTGATCAACGGAGAAACCCTCAAAGTAGATCTGTCGTCCAGGGCCAAATTGAGGCTCTACAGGTCCCGGGATGTAGATCGGCGACTTGAGACCCAGGTCCGCGATGCCGTTTTTGATGACCTTGAAGTTAATTGTGATGACGCCCGCCATCTCAATGGCACCACAGAAGGAGATCTCTCCATCACCCTCTTTTCCGTCAGGTCAGCAAGAAGAGAGAATTGGATGCAGCCCGGTTGAACGTACGGGAGAAATGCAAATCTCCCACGCTGAACTTGGCGCCAGGGACGTGAACCGGAAGGTAGACTTTGCTTCCTCTGCTCAGGTTCTTGATGCTACTCCGCGGTCAGTGTCTCGATTGCAACATCAATATGCCCTCTCCCAAAAACCACAAATGCTGGTTGACGGAGATAAACTCACTCGCAGTTTCCTCCGTGTTCAGGCCGCCCGGGGATCGTCCTTGCCCCTTCTTTCCCAACCCTCTCCTTCACTGCATCATCAGCAGCACCAGCGTGAACGTTGATCGGCTCCGGAGGCTTCGCAACATCCCGGTCGAGCTTGTTTGCACTGATCAGCTCGCCCTCTCGCGTGTTCCAAGTATCAAGAACCTCGGCGGAGGGCGCGCAGCCGAGGATGCCCGGGTGGATTAGGCCTGCAAATTTCACGCCGGGGATGTGGCGCGAGGTGCAGTAGATCCCTTCAAAATCCCAGATGGCTTTGGCGCTGTCATTTGTAACGTTAGCCGTTATCAGTTTGGGCTATCCATGCCGTATTTGAGGATCCCGGCATAGAGCACTCACGCAGTAGGGTAAAACTCGTCCAGAAATCCACCACCATTATTCTTGTCGAATACGCCTGTGAACCCCCAGGGTTGGTCTTCGAAGGGCTGTACGTCCATGATTTCGACAAGCAGGAGATCGCCCGGCTGGGCGCTTTCAACCTCAAACGGACCGCTGAGGTAGTGGATCTTGGTCAGATCGACATTGAGCATGTCGTCAGCGGAATCGTTGTTTCCGATTTGACCGCCAGTCCTGAAAAGCATCAGTGAGTGTGGGGAAGAGCATCGCAGCTGTCGACATCTTACCAATCGACACACTCGATCTTGACCGTTTCACCATCTTTGATCGTTCCTGTAGACGGGACTGATAGTTGTCAGTTCAGCGGAATAAAAACAGGTTGCAGTCGAGTCTCTCTGAGACTTATCATTCGCAGTTGAAAACAGCGTACAGCCACAGGAAGAACAGATGGTCGATGAACTTGTTACTGAATGCAACGCCTGTCTTCCGCCCACATTCTGTTGGAACATTGAGAATCGTATTATATAAATGATACTTACTATCGGGGTGCCATCTATTCTACATCAGCGTCAGTGGAAGATACTTGCATGATACTGGGATACAAACTCACGTGCAGGCCAGGCTGCTCGGATGCCGGTTTATCAAAGCTAACCTTGTTGGCTGCTCGAATTCCAGTCTTACCCATGGCGAGTAAAAGCGATGGTTAGGTTATCAAGGGCAATGCTTTTCAGTTCTTGTGACGAAATGAGACCATCAAGAACGACGCGTTGCCAACGAGATATAAGGACATCCAAGCTAAGCCAACGCCTCCAAATTACCCCGCATCCATTCCTCGGAATTGGCCATTTCCTGTACGTCAATCACGCCCCATTCGACCATGGATGGCTATCAGTTGGAGAACTTGGAAAATACTACGGATGACTAGCGACGTGGTTGTCGCTGTTGGAAGTGCGGAACTGGAGTCTGATAAGAGCTTTCCCCCCAATTGCCGTATCAGGCTTCCATTGTATCTTACTATCCCCGCATTGCGAAGTGGATTGCTCCGCCGCCGGCCGACTCGAAGCTTGCCTCAGCAGTACACCAATCGATAAGACGGCATGGTGATCTCATGTCGCATGGGGATCCTATCAGGAAACGTTACTGATTCGAGATCTGGGGTTGGTTATCTCGGCATTTGCTTCGTGGAAGTTGCCCGTGGCCTTTTCGATACAGGTAGTAAGAACGCCGCTAGCGTTACGCAGTCTACAGTGGTTTGCAAAGTAGAGGATTTTGTCATTATCGGTAAGGAGTAAATCTGCTACGATGGGCAATGGCTACTATATATATGGACATAGGGCGCAGTGGGCGTTGTTCAAAGCATCTACTGCACTTTTCGCGTCTCCTCTGCTGGTTGCCCTCGATGCGATGTGTGGTGAATGGTGTCCAGGTTGGCGAGAGACAAGTTAAGAAACTCGTGCTTATTAGTCCACTCTTGCTGGCGCTCTGCGAATGCGACCTTCTCGGCAGGGGGCGGGGGAGGATCAGTGATTTTGGTGATCAAATATGCCGTCGATGCCTCCGCGATACCGTAAATCAGGACTCCGACCAGGGGGATCTTGATCATGGTGTAAAATCCAATGGCGAAGCCGAAAAGAAGACCCTCACGGTTGCGGAACCAATTCCGTTTCTGCTCCTTAGTGAAGTGCACCCGGGAAAAATACGGCTCTAGCAACTCCCTCATCAAACTCCGGGAGGCAAAGTAGCTCTGCAGGAAAATAATGAGGTAGCGCCTAGGCAAGAATATGCCTGTTCCGAAGATGACCGAAGCCGGGCCCAAGCCGACAGCCTTGTTGAATGTGTAGAAACTGGCCGCGGGTAGCACGAAGCGGCCCACGACTGGTAGGTACGAGAGCGCAAAAACTGCGAGAGAGATGGCACCCTTGCGAGCGAAACGGTACAAGAACATACTGACAGCCTCGGCGGTGCTCGTGGAGTGGGTGCTGCCGTCGCTGACCTTGTATTGCTTCAAGTTGGGATAGTACATATCCCGCAGTTGGTTTGGATCGTCGTGCTTGTGCTTCTGGACATAGGTCTGGTCAACCCAATTCAGCGAGTCCATGAACCTTTTGAGTGAAGATCAGTATTTATTGTCGAAGTCAGCAAGTACAGGTTGACTTACATATTGTCAAGAGTTGGGGTGACGTAGCGCATCAGGGCCATTAGGAAGAAAGGGACCTGGAGGACATATTCCTCGACGAAGTTCAAGCCACTGATGATCTGGTTGTCCCACGTGACGTGATCAAGACTGAAAATCAGGGACATGAACCAAAGAAGAACTTTGACACCAATAATCTGACTATGCGTCAACGCTTATTGCTGTGCTAGGAGAATTTCGAGCGATTCGCAGATGCTTACGGGCACGGAAATGATGAGGCGGATGGCCAAGCCGGTCAGAACGGCGATGCCAGCTTGTCGGTAATGGTCGGAAGTGAAGAGGGCCGGATTCTGGAGAGCTCGGTGAGCTTGCTTACTGTTAGCATGTCCTTGCGGGCATAATGAGCTCCAAAATTCTGGATCGTTACCTCCAACCAGCGTCAACTGTGCCCCTCGAATGACGGAGTTGATGTCGAAGTGGGACAGGTCAAATTCCTGCTTCAAGGTTTCTTTGTCGATGGGAAGCTTATGGAAGGGAATTTTATCGAACTTGTCGCCCTTCCCGCGCCGTTCGGTAGCCATGATCTCGGGTTTTCTGAGTCGAGTGTGAAGATCAACGCAGTGATTGTGGTAATTCAGCTTCAGGGTGGTGTGTTCAGAGGCTACCTTATCCCGAAATTCAACCAGGGCTCGCAGGCTCGAGCTGAGCTGAGGAACCTGTAGGGTAGAGCTGAGTTTAGCGGGCACTGCCGATGACGACACCTGCGTGGAATAACGCCCAGGAAGTGATGATCCGTATCTTTCCCCAATGATCTGAGCTTCTTAAGAGTTCGAGGCTTGCCAGGTGGCATGCTGAATTCACCACAGTCCGACAGTTGTGCCCAGCTGCAAGCTATCACTAGGCATGAATTTTCCACTCGCACATCGTTTATGTGCAGGCTCCACGGGTTCTCAACCTCTCAAATGTTGACGATGCGCAAAGGCCAAGGCTGGGGAATGGACCACCACGATTCCCCGTAGTTAAATGTGGTCAACCTGAGCTGCGGCTACCTAAGTTGCGGCTGCAATGCGCGTGTCGAACTTGCATCCTGGGCTATCTTGACCTACTACAGCTGGAAACCCTGCAGCAATGCTTGAGCACGAGAAAGTGTAATTACCCCCATGTGACTGAACATGGGTGGCGAAGGCCACTAGAAGAATGCTCGGATCACATAGCATGTTTTGGGGGTTGTCATGGGAAACCCGGTGGAAGGTCTATAGTAGAAAAATGGAATGAGAGAATGTGGTGAGTGCATCACGGGTCCATCACAGTTGAGAATGACAACTCACTACTTGTTGTGTTGAGGACGCTTCCGTTGTCCCCGCTGCGAACCCCAAACCAATGACCTCGAATGATACGCGTGTAATTTCAGCCTGGAGTCTAGAGGGGCCAGGCAAGATCACGAGACGCGCTGGTTTTATTCAGTGCTGTTAGTGTACGAAGTAGAGGCTTGGATGAGATAGGCTCAGAATGCTTGACCCCTATCTGCTAAGGTACCTCCTACTGTGGTAAGGTGATCTAGGGCTTCCATTCACGGGCTTTCGCAGGCAGGATACGTATCAATTCAGGGGCTTGTCTTAGAGGAACAGACAACAGCAACAACAAGAGACACCATGAATGTCCTTGAATCGTATGTCTCACGGCCCCCTCCCGCCCGGCTGGAATCGAGTGTTCCTTCTGACTGACGGTCACTGACCCAAAGACAGTGCATGCATATCATCGTGAATGGTCAGTTGTCAGTGAGCCAATCTACCAATCTACCAATCTAGAGGCGCTTGGCCAGGGGTAGGCGTTAATTGCGTACTAAAGGCCCATCGCCATCAAACAGACGCGCCGCGGTGGACATTCGAGGAAACCGGCAGCGTCAGAAGCCCCCCTTGTCTTCACGTGGTTTGCACCGGTGCGTCGAACGAGTCCCTAGGAAGCTGTGACATTGCTGCCCCTGGTCGAACCGTCGAACCATGAGCAAATCCGTCCAAGCTTCATTCTGCATCCTGGCCTGACCTTGCTTCTTTCCCCAACCGCCCTTCACACCCTCGCCAATTGACCTCGTCACCTCAAAAACCTTTTTTCTCCTTTTGGTCCTCTCGTTTTCACTTCTGGCGGTTTTGTTGATGCACTTTGCGGCAACTTTAGTTTCTTCTTCATCTGAAGGTTCGGCGGCTTTTACTGAGACCCGGCCAAGACACGACATATCTATCGACCCGCTCAACTCCCTAGGCGCATAGATTTCTGTCTCTCATTTACCGCGCAATTGCGTCCACTGCCGTACCGGTATAACCCTAGCCTGCCAGCCATACTCACGTACATCACACACCGACCGATACCTAGGGCCCTATCTGCTGATCGGATTCCTCGAGTTTCCTTGTTTCCCCTGCCATCTCCCGTCTGCGGTATACACACAAGTCCGCCGACGAACGCAACGGAAATTGGGACAATCGAGTCCGGCACGAGGAGAAAAGATACCTCGAGCTTGCCATGCCCCCGAATTCGGTCTCGACATGACCCAAAGCAAATCACTTGCCCTCGCTCTCGACCGTCAGCTGACCCATCTTGCCCTTACGTGACGGGATTTTTCAGTCACGACTGATCACCACTGCTGCCCCTACCTGTTGTCAGGGACACGACGATGGAGTCCCTCCGCACCAACTACCCGACCCCTCGCCGCGCCGTGACATCTCCAATGCCGACACCGGCCTCGGCGCCTCGGTCGACTTCAGCAGGCGGCCTCGTCGAGACGCTTTACAACCACCCGAACGTTAAGATCGTAACACTCTCTGCCGCCTCCAGAGGTCGCGCTCGGAGTCCCGGCCGTGGTCCCGCCGATGAACTCGGTACCTTATCCGCTTACTCGCAGCTGGAAAGGACAATTGCCGTTGGTAAGGGTCGCGATTACCATCTGCTGAAACCATCATCTGACATTTGCGTCTTGCAGGTCCCTTTCGGATATATCGCACAGGTTCAGTCGCGTTCCTGAATTGCGGGTCCGCCCTGCAGCCGATGCTCCCCAAAAGTCAATGCTGGGCACTTGAGGAGGATTCGAGCAAGTTTATTTTGCAGATACGTCGACCTACTTATTGGAGAATAGAGATCCCGGTGACAAATCCCACCGAGAAAGAGCTGGCGGTAGCCTTCAGAGCGGTCCTGGATCAGATCCTACAGTTCGAGAAGACTGAATGCCCGTTCGAACGATCTTTCACTGTTCTGCTCCCCGAAAGGCCACATACGCCAGCAAAGAAGCGGCCATGGACGCCTCCTGTCAAAGGCGCTCTTCCCGTCCTCTCTTTGCCGACTCACGAGATTTCGCCGACGCAACCCAAGGCTCTCACACCTAAGACGCCCAAAAGAAGAGCGTCGACAACTCTCAGTCTAAGAGGTCGTACCGAGCAGCGTCGCTTTTCCGTCATCGGAACTGAATTTCAGTCAAGCTCGGAATCCCGAGATACCAGCGTTGAAACCTCGCAATCATGCGATCTGTCCCGGGAACAAAGACTCATCAACGATTCTGCCATTGCGGAGGAAAGGACAGAGACGGAGGATCGTGCTTCAGGATACATTACCAATGTCCAGACGGCACCGGATGGGTCGGTTGAGAGGGCCGAAGCTGGGCATCTTACCAGTCTCCTGAAAGCCAGGCTCGAAGACTCCCACATGGAGTCGCATGATGATGCCTTTGTTGAGAAAGCGAGGCTTGAGGAGGTGGAACCAACCATTATACACGGGGAGCACCTCTTCAAACGGGCTGTAGACTCTGAAAAGCAACAGTCCTTCATCTCAGACCAAAAGATTGACGTCGACGTGCCCGGAAAAGGACAGCCACATAGATTTGAAGAGTCCGACGCAGGCCGCCTGTCTGCCGCTATCGCGATAGCTTCGGCAGATCCCACGCTATTCAAGGACAGCATCAGTCGTTCTAGTGTATCTAATCAGGCAGCGACAATAAGCGAGGGGCCATCATATCATGTGGACAGTCGTGGAGCTGAAAAGCGTTCAAGCAAGCTGATGGTCCCTGAACAGTCGAGAAACCCATCGAGCCCTACTGCACAGCCGCAGATCAAGGAGCAAATGGTTACCGTCGAGGTAGCTCCCAGGACACCCTCAGCACTTGAAGCAGGCACGCCAACGCCTACAAATATTTACGACGTGATTCGGAACTATGAGCAGAAGCTGGCTGCTATCTCTCCGGCACTAGCAACAGCCGAAGAAGCCACACTGGCGAAACAGCAGACTCAGGATGAGGTGGGTAACGTGAGCGACATTAGTTCGGGCCACGGTTCAACATCTGGAACCGATGGAGAGGTATTGGAAGGCAGTGGCGTTGGCGGTGGCAGGCGGAAAAAGCTGCGAAGTTTTAGAAAAGGACGCGCTCTCGTCACTCCACAACTGAACCTCGTAACCTCGCCGCCATCAAAGTCAGCGATGCGAAAGACTCCCGTTTTGGCAAACAGAGATGAAGAAGCAGTGTCGCCGACGGGCTCATCAGACTCATTTCATAGTGTGAAATCCCGGCACTCGCTACTGACTCCTGTTCCGCGGTCTCCTGCTTCGGATGTATCCCCGACTAGGTTTCCTTACCCCCACGACAACATCTTGATTACCAAGAAGCCGTGGCATTATCGCGATATATCCGATATGACCGTCACCCCTGAAACGCGGTGCACCTGGGATGCGATCTCGTCCATCACAGACGACAGCTCGGTTGAAAGCGCAGCGACCGCCCCGGACATGCCTTCTGAAGCTATCGAGCAGCCAGATAAGACTGCTCTATCTGAGGATGAGGCAGCTACGACAGCGGCCGCACGCCGCCCGTACATTCGTCATCGGGCGACGACGAGCAGCATATCCGTTGGACGCAGAGCCTTGGACCCTCTTCCGCCTCCGGCCAACCTATTCGGACCTACAACCAACGCCACTAGGCGGCCCTCATTTCTTCGCAGCCAGCTTGAGATTGTACGCAGGATGCCTATGGCCATCGTATCGAAGACCTGTGAGGTTCTTCTCGGTCCGCCCAGTCATCTAATTACTCTCATGCTCCAAGTAGCCGCTAAGATCACCGCTGGACAATGGCGTGGCATGATGTTCGGCTATGGCGAGGGCGGAGAGACCATCCCCGTGCAATGGGACTACTCAGATGATGAATACAGCAGCTGGGGAGAGGATGACGACTACTATCTTAGCCAGGTCGAGTCATCTCGTGCGAATAGCGTGATCGGTACCGACGACTGCAACAATGAATGGACGGAGGACGTAGCGGATGGCAACGGCCGGGCCTGGGAAGTTGACTGAAGCCGAAAGGCGACGGTCCGTAATGAAGTCATGTATGACCATTGAATGTTTTCAAATACGAAGGACTGCGTCTAGGATGGAACCTTTTCTTTGGCGTTGGAGCAGTGAGGCACCGCGCGGGCGGGCTTTGGATATCTGGTGGCCCCAGTACTTCTCACCTGAGAGTCGCAAAGGCATGTCTGGTATTTGTCGAAATATGTGGGTCTGCTGGGTTTGGTTTGGATTCGAGGTACTGGCAAGGAAGACGGTAGGCCATTTTTGGCTTCTATTTGGGCATTACGAGGTATTTAGTCTGGACGTCGATTCTACCAAAGTACTCTTGGAGATTTTGTTCCATCAAGAATGAATCTTCTTCGGAAAGTGCTTCAACATGTGCATTAGGTGTGACTTGCTGCTGGCTGTTGAGCCCGGCTTTGTTGATCAAATGGCAACCCTCATTGGACCCACGGACGAGTTAACGAATGACTGCAGAATTCTGACTTGTTAAAGTAACCAGAAGGAAGCCTGACTTGCCAGACATGCCAGCACTGCGGGTACAGTTTCTTAATGTCACCTACATCAGGGCGTAGGACTTGCGAACCGGATCAGTACGGGTGAGGTGTATGTGCCACTTACCTCTCCCTGGGGCTGAGGTGATCACACCCAGCGTCTGTTGGACGATGGCCCAAATCTACAATGGCTGCATATGCGCCATCTCGAGCAAGTATCGAATCGAATCACCGCCAGGCCAAGCTGTGTCTGGGTCGTTTTTTGTTGCGTCGGGTCATCACGTCGATCTTAGCAACGTATTTTACGGAGGCATGCGATTGGTCGGGCTGGTATAAGGCTGATTTGGGGGCCGTATTCCTCGGTTTTGAGGTTCGCGCATGGGGAATGAGAGACTTTTTTTTCTTTTTTTTATATGTTCGCGTGTGTCTCTGTGTGTTTTTGTGCGTAGGTCTAAGAAAGCAATGCTCTTCATGAAACTTATAAGACTCGTTCCCCAGGTGGCTCGGAGGGAATCTCTAGCCTGAAAACATATATCACAAGGGCGTCAACTCACAGTTTCTGTCTTTGCCTATTCTATCATTATCACATTCGAAGACGATAGACGCAGATTAGCATGACGGACGGAAAATACGGTAGCTCCAGCCAAGGCCGTTGGCCAGTTTGGGTGACATCTCTGACAGAGGGCAGTTGACGGCAGCTACTACTTTTACGCTCCCAACAAGGGAGCGCCTGTGTTCTTCGCGGGAGCGTTTCTCGCGTCCGGCGTGCTACATTTGCGGCAGTGCCAGTAAGGTTTTCTGTCGAGTGACTGAGCTCGAGGACCACGTTGACTGATGGAACCATCTGCAGTCATTACAAGTTCTTCAGAGCGACAGGCCTCTTCGCCTTCTGCTGTCTCCTCTTCACGGCTGGCTTCGCACTGAGGGTCTATGGGGCTTATCACTATAACGACCTCGACCCCTTTATCGCGAGCGTATGTCTTATATACGCTGCACCGTAAGACAAGAGTCTCATCGGCTCGGGACTGTGGTCAGCTAATTTACCCTACCTATATATAGACCTCTCCTCGAACTGGCGAATTACCATGTCCTAGGCCGGCTTCTCTACTACGTCCCTTACTGCTCCCCGATCCACCCGGGCCGCGTGCTGAGCATATTCGCCTTCTTCTCCAGCATCGTCGTGGCACTTAACGGGTGGGGCTCAAGCTACTCGGCCAACCGTTCGCTGTCGGAACGCGAGATGGAAAACGGACACGTACTGATCAAGGCGAGTCTCCTCCTGCAAAACTTCATATTGGCGTGTTTCGTGGCCTTGACGTTGGTGTTCCAGCTGCGTTGCGCGGGGTTGGGCGTCGCGCGTCACCAGGGAGTCAAAGGACCGTCGATCACGACGTACGTCAGCGTCTTCCTGATTTTCACGAGAACCGTGTACAGGATCGTAGAATATTTTGGGGTTGCGAATGTCCGGTGGGATTCGGAATTGCAGGTCGAAGACATCTCGCCTGCGATTCGGTACGAATGGTTCTTTGACGTGTTTGAGGCGAGCCTGATGCTGGCGAACGTTGTCATGTTCAACGTCAGGCATCCGACGAGGTACCTTCCAGGGAAATACAAGATGTATTTTGCCAGGGACGGGATCACGGAGGCGGACGGGCCTGGATGGAAGGACCCGAGGCCTTTCTGGATGACGATTGTCGATCCGTTTGATCTGAAGGGGGCGTTTTGCGGGCGCGATCGTAGTCAGGATAAGTTGTGGGAGACGGATGTTAGTGCAGAGAATTCGTGGAAGGAAAGCAGGAGTACCACCATGGTGTGATTCGGGTTGATATTGATATCTTGCTTGATGTGTGCTTGTTTAGATTGGGGTGGCCATTACGGGCAAAAGAGACTGTGGCCCGATTGCAAGTGTTTGTGTTTGGAGTTTGCGTTGGTCGTAATTTTAGCACCTTATTCCCTGTGCTCTCAGAGAAGCAATCTCGAAGGACAAAGACCCCTCAAGGAGGCTAAGCCGTACACGAACGGTTGTTGCGGGCAAGAATGAGCTTGAATATTTCGTTCATGGAGTTTCAGAAACATGGAACCTAGAGAAAGGTATTACTAGCGTGTGAGAACAGATCACTCGGTTTGGCCGTGCCGTCGCAGAGCTCGGATGGCGGCAATCGGATTGATGAAGTTCGGACCACGAGCTGGCTATGGAGCAAGGCCAGCACGGTGCCAAATATGACGGTGTTGTTGACAAGGCAGCACGGGAGAGAAATGCGGAAGAAGTCCAGGTGGGAGACGGTCCTCAAAATAGGTGAGTAGGGAAGTTGAAGGGGCGGTGCACGTCAGTAGGCTTCATCCTCCTTGACCCTAGACCGCGCTTGCAGCGTGTCCTGAGAAGCATTCCCTAGGCGCCAGTAGTAGCCGCGGACAATTCGAAAATAGTTGTGGAACTCTTGTAATATCAATCTCTCGGCTGCCGTTTGAACCGTCGACGATACCGGGACGGGAACGGCGAGTTGATGCTGAGGATCGGGAGCCAGTCCGGAGATGGACGGCGGAGTGGGGTGCATGGCGGAGACTGAGCGCACCTCCAACCAAAAATAGCGTGATGAGACGAGCGGAGTGGCAAGGTGTCACTGGAGTGTGGCTTAATAACTTACTCACCTCAGGTGCTAGAGTCAGGCACATGGGTGTCCGTGAGGTTTGCTCAGGCCCGCTACTCGGCCGGTTCCTTTACAGATGGGCGTCATTTCGACTGCGGGAAGGGGAAGAGGAAAAATCAATTTTTGTTTTTTGAAGACGGCAAAGTATTCATTCTTGTGCTTGACATGAACATGCTCAAATTAGAAGATGCTTGCTGCACTTTGCCGCACGGCGACATTGTGCGATGTTTGGTCAAGGTGTGGCATTACCTATCCTCTGTAAGGTAGAGGTAGACTTGTCATATGCGAACCTAGAATTGCTATGTAGGGTCCATCATAGGCTGGTTCAAGCCTGACACTTTTGAGTGCTTACAGGTCCAACCCCGTGGAAGCCGGTTTGGAAGATTTCACGAGGTGACATCTCGCGTCAGTGATTGGAGATCTAGGTCCGTGTCATCCTTCTGCGTAGACCGCGTCTGCGAAATGATATCTGGTGATGTTCGCGACAATCTTTGAGCCATGGAAATGAACCAACTAATAATGATGCCCACAATGATCCCAGGGCGACGGTGAGGTGGTCTATATCGGCTTGCCAATCCGGTCAGCCATCCGTTACCTTATCTGCCGCAAGTCAATGCCATGGCAAGAAATGCCATCTAAGAACAGAATGGAGGGGTCCCGTCCGGACTCGAGTGGTTCTCGGAAGAGTTTAAAACGGCTGCCTAGTTGATGAAAGAGGTGCGGTTCAACGCTGGGCAATAACACGCAGATATGTTGCATGCTAGTCCACACGCTCACCAGACTGGAATCCGATGGGGACCCAATGGTAGCTGTCGACGCGGTCACGGCGGGTCTCCTGTTGTCGAATCATTGGCGTTGGCCGGGATTGATCGGCGGGTTTGACTGACATCCATGAAGCCATTGAGAGCGGCCGGGACACGGGGGCGAATGTCGACGTCAGCCGCGGCCGACGAGTCAGGACACACGGCCGGAACGACGTTTTATGACCGGGCTCTCAATACTGTATTAGTGTGTCATCAGTCTGTCTTTTGCGGAATGGGCACGGCGGATCGCAGATCTGATATATACACCACAGTAAGGTAGCTGTGAACACAAGATCAACCGTAGATCACGAGCTGGCAACCGAAAATAGCATTTATAAGTATTGTATATACTAGGCTGAGCTGCGTTAGATATGAGATCGCTTTCCCTCCATCCGAACCTTATCTCGTCTTTCCCAAGAAGAGATGTTCGAGGTCGAATTGGGGCTGCGGGAGACCTGGGTTTGAGACACCTTGACTTGCCTTCAGGTGCATGTTCGTTCGAGGAAAGGCACTTGGGAGTACCTCGCCGAGCTTGTCAACTTGATGAGCCCTTTGGGGATCCTGGAGAACGAATATGAATAAGTTGGCAAGATAATTGTGCAAAAATAAAGCTAGTACCTTCACTACGCATGAAGTGCCTGATTGATGAGTGTTCTTCAAATTGTCTAGACAAGAAGCACAACATGCGGCGCTTGTGAGGGCGATCGCCGTCTTCCTCTAATACCTAAGGTACCTTAAGGTACCTGCTACCTAGATACTTTCACTGGAACCCATGAACGGGTCTGGGGACTGGCTCGTACGGGGCTCTTCCCAGGGTCTTTCAGGGGCCTGTACCCTGTTTCGACTCCCGCAAGTCCTCCACCCTCAGCGCTGGGAATTTGGTGCTACCGGTAGGTAAGGCGCGGATACCTACCGGACGGAAGAGACAAGTATCGTTGTGGCCATATTAGTGACCAAGATACATCGAGTCTGGAACCGTGGAAGTCGACGGATCCGAGAAACGAACCAGAAAAATGGGTCGCTGAAAAGCACGTACCTCCACCGACTTCTCGACGTCGCCGCCAGGTTTGCCATCCTTCCGCCAACCTAACTAAGGTAGAGGAAGGTGCAGCAAGCCGTCCTGGGCCAAGCCTCTATTACCCTCATTATTCCGCATTTCCCTTCCTTTCTTTGCCAACGCCGCCATGCATAAGTTCGCTCGCTCATTTCACCCGCCGCGCGACGGCGAGACCAGGTGACGCTGGCTTTGGGGAGAAGGCGATAACGCCAAGGCACCCGTGGACGGGGGACTATCTCCATCACGACACTCAACATACTAGGTTTTGTGTCTTCGCTCCCTCCGCATCGTCATAAGAAATTTCCTATTCGCATTGCTTACGCGCGACAGTTCAGTTCGTCTGAAGCTCTCGCCAGACAAACGAGGCGCCGAGGGGCTGTACTGTTTGTTGCTGCGTTGTCACCGCTCCTCCAAACTCAGCGACAGCCGACTGAGCATCTGTCCGTACTATGTACGCTATCTACGAAGCTCGTCATTCGAGGGCGTGCTCTGCATCAAACGACAACATACGCTCTGCAAACCACCACCACAGAGTAACCTATGCGACATGTACAATCTGCAAACTAAACCCCGACACATCGACCCTACCGATGGCGAGTGGTCAAATTACCCACAGATACGGTAGGTCACTCACACGAGATTTTATTCTGCTGCCTCAGCTGCCCTCCTCCACAGTCAAGGGAACGTACCTAAGTCTCGCCTCACCTCGCCTCACGCCTCCTGGTCCGACGCTGCACGCCTCCCCGCCTCGCCCATCACACCAGTGCAGCACTGCTCTGCACCAAGCCCAAACCACCGGCAACCAAACGCTGCACTGCCAATCCTCGCCCGTCGTGCCCCAAGGGGCCCCCTTTGGCTGTCCCTGCCCCTTCCCTCCGACTCCCTGCGCCGACTCTGCTTGCTACGGCTACGATCCCTCGACTACGACTGACGGGGAAGAGTAACGGGATATTGGAACAGGGACGGGACTTGGTATGGACGGTGTTTTTTCGTTCCGCCACACAGCTCCCCTCTTTGGCTCCTTCTTCCAAATTCCTCCTTGAGCCATCTCTCGTCCTCTCGCTTGCCAGATACAATACGGCGTGCCCATCTGGACTCTTTTGTCTTCCATCCCAAACAACTCTCCCGCTTACAACAGAGGGATGACCCGCAGCATCTGATCTTACATCTCGACTCGCCTCCTGCTTCCCGTCGCGCCTCAGACCTTTGACACTAGCGTCCAAACCCAAAGCTCGGTCCCGTCGTGGTACAGCTACAGCCAGCCATTATCCTCGGTGCCGCATCGCACCGTGCCTCGCAACATCAAGCATTCCTTGACTTGCGGTACTACTCATCCGACTGCATCTCCGCTTTGTCCTGTTTTCACCCTAGCCCAGACCACCGTCGACTCTAGGGCACCCACTGCTTGGCGCCCTCTCTCGCCCTCATATCAACCGCTCACGTCGCCCCTCCTACCACCATGAGCACTCTTTGGAGGACAGAACCTATTTCACCTCATCTTGGACCGGATAACGATAACGATATGGCGTCAACTGCGAGCCGCCGGCCCCAGATCTTTGTCCATTTCGAGTTTGGGGTCTCATTCTCACCAAGACATGCTCCCAATCAGCATTCGGTAAAATACGTCTCGAGGGGGATGCGCGATCGTGCCCGTCATTTCCCAAGACAAGTCCCTCCCCCGACTACAAATTATCTTACACCACCCGCCCATCAGGTCCATCCGCCTGCACGATCATCACCAACCGTTCAACAACAGAGCTCGCCCCCACACCCGCCAATGCCGTCTCATGTTGAGGCGAGGAGGCAATCTCGACGAGAGAGCCGGTCATCGGGTTCAACACACGAACGTGGAAGCTCAGCACCACCTCCATGGAATGACAGCCCTTGGGATGCCGAACCAGATGCTTTGGGAAGCTCTGCCTTGCCGCGGCAACGGCCCCGAGCTCCCGGGACTAACGCCCCTGACTACTGGAAGGCTCTACCCGAAGTTCCCTCGCGCTTCCGATTAGGGGAAGATGAGCTGCCATGGTCGCTTTCATCATGGCCTGGAGAGTACGGCATGCCCGATGATCCAGAGGCCGACGACTACGCCTCCGATTTGTCCATGAAATTTCGCGACATGTCTCTTCCGAATACGATATCAACCACTCGGGCTCCTCGGGACAGAGACGATCCTGAAAGAACGCAGGAGCTAGAGGCGCTCTCCGCAGCCATGATGACGGTGGACAATGGGTTCGAGGACCAATGGTGGTACCAGGGCGAGAGACAGCAGATGGCGCCAGTCGCTGGGGAGTTGTTCACTTCCTCTGCATATGCGACTGCTGTAGCAACCGCAGATGCTGTGCCACAAACACCAGTGCAGATGAACAGCAGGGAATCGATGGGCTGGATATCTGGGCTTGATGACCCTCACATGAGTCTAACGAGCGCAACGATATACAACCCAAGCGTGTTGGTTTCTCCAATGACGGAATATGCAAGCCCTCGTCTACATCGGTCTATGACCACAAGGTCTGAGGAGCTCTTCCTGTATAACTAAGAGAAGGACGTGATGAGAATTGGGAAACTCACAGCAAGGCGTAAGGTGTCATTTACTGGGCCATGACCTCGAGGGGCTCAGAGGCAAGCAGTATGCTTCCATTGCATTTCAGATTAGAAAAGTTGATTCGAACATTTTGTTTGCGGGGGATATATCCAATACAGCTGAGGCATTGCTGCCCAGACTTCGCTCACAGCGAAATTGTGGGACCACCACGGTGCCAATCTCAAATAGTGATCATTCAATGCGTGTTGATCTACAAGGCATTCTCGTTCTACGAATCTCTTTTGAATCTCTCCCACTCGTTGATGGATGCCCAAAAGAGCGGGCGAACACGACGTCAGTTGCAACCAGGGCAAAAGCATCAGCGTCCAAGAAAGGCAAGTAGTGTTTCGGCGGAATACCTCATTCGAGAAACCATGCGTGGACAATCCCTGTCCATCCAATGAGAAAACGACCGAGCTGCTAGCTAGATATTTCATTTGGTGGGTTTTATTCTTCTTAATTTTTTCCGACTCCGGGTCATCAAAGGCAGCTCTTATAACCCTGCCGCTAGGCGTGAATAGCTTGCGATAGCTGATCTCCTATTCAATGGAAGTGCGGCTCAGACCTTCGGATACATCTGACTGCTGCCATATGACGCGCTCGATCTACAAGGGTCTAACTGCCAGGGAAAGAGGGATGATGCTAGGACGTTCCGCAGCACTGGACCCAGCTATATCTGATGAAGTTGGAGCATTCCGCTGAGCTTGAAACCTTTTCACCCTTCGCCCCTCTCGGATTCGTAGGCCTTGCGTCTACGATAAGCGCAAAGTAAGGTGTCGCCTGTGATTTTTTGCCTTCGCAATCGGACAGAGGCGACATCTATCAAATTCCCCATGGGCTTACTGTCGTCATACGTAACGCAATTCGGTCATTCAATTTGTCTCCGTCGCCGATAAGACGAGCCACTAAAAGCAAGTATCCTCTTAGAGGCTCGACCAACACCGTCTTAGTTTAAGCCCCTGTCACGTTCTGGAGAATGCTCCGGTGAAGGATTCTTTGCCGTCAAAGCCTCCCGGCGCCAGCTGCGATCAATTTCGGCGTAGAAAGGCCATCTGACGCCTGAAACATTCCTCCAATTTCAACTTCTCGCTCCTCAGGACTCGTTGATCTACCTGGCTTGACCGTTCGTGCAGAGGGCCTGAAATGCGTGACTGGGATCTGAACAGCTCCGGATGGTCCCCTTCTTTCTGCCATTCGTCAACACGCCGTTTTCTCGATCGACACTGTCGGCTTGAACCTTAACAAAGACAACCATTAACGTTTCGACCTTGATCTTATGTCATTTCCCTCCCGGCATAGCCTAGGCACGTTTCCGCAACCTCGCGAGCGATTGACATATTTCACAGGCTAGAGGCCCCACGTCGGGGCAGCGCCACGTTGCTTCACCGTTTCATCCCTTGGATCTCCGGGGAGTTTGATGGGATGACACCCATCAAAAACCCACCTTACCCTCGTTTTCTATTTCTGAATTTGTTATCAGCGCAAGGTCATCAACATGGCATACTTAATCTACATAACAATTGCCGGGGGAACCTGTCAGCACCAGTCTTCTCCCGCGGCAAAGCATGACTTGAAGGTACTATGGTTCTCAGTTTGCGGATGTTATCATGAGGGTTGATCCGTGTTTTGCGCAACGTTACTCGCATTATTAACGCGCAACTGATGTGGGCTATGAAGGGGTTTTCAACTTACTGCGGATCGCTGACGGGGCCATCGTCCGCGCTTGTGCCCTTAAGTTGGTTTAATGAACCCCCTCGATGGCCTCTGTGAGGTTTTGTGTGTCCGAGGATATCGCCTCAATCAGGTCCAGCTTTCAATGTGAGGACTGAATTGCCTCGTCGATCCCAGCATCGTAGATCGATTTTGCGGACTACACACTCGCTAAGAGCGCTCTCGAAAGCTCACAGCAACGATCAGGTAATTCTTCGGACTTCCCAACCTCCCTCAAGAACCCCCAAAACTAATTATCTCCTAGGCAGAGTAAGTAGCATGTCATAAAGGGGGTACGGTGCAGAGTGAAAGAGTTAGTATAGATAGGTGCAAAGTTATAATATTTATTCTTCTCTAATCCTCTAGTTTACTATATAAAGATATATAAGGATTAGAAGACTTATATAGGGAGCTACCTAGTACCTCCTACCTATAGACTTCCCTAGGATAGCCTATTACCCGGGGTGCTATTAGTATTCCCCTCCTATAGACTCCTAGTATAGCTTATTATCCGAGGCGCTACTTAGTATCCTCTTTCTATAGACCCTTATAGGGTAATCTAGTAAGTCTAGTATATCTTTTTCTCCTATGATCTTATCTAGGCTTATAATATAATCCCCCCTCTCTAAACTAGTCTATCCTTAGACTAGGCTACTCTATAGTTATCTAGAGGGTACCTAGTGCTACCTAGTTACTTCTTATAAACCTTTTTAGTTTATAATTCCTATAAGTCTAGAATTCGATATCCCTAGGTCTAGCTATATAACTCTTCCTTAAATAGCTAGGTAGCTTAGAGGAGTAGTTAACTAGTAGTAGGATATATTATCCTCTACCCTAGCTACTCTTATAGCTCTATACCTAAGTATTAAAGGATTTTATAGTTTAGAGAAGCTTAGAGGAGTAGTTAGCTAATAGTAAGGTATCTATCCCCTACCCTAGCTATTCTTATAGCTTTCTATATAAATAGTTTAGAGAAGCTTAGAGGAGTAGTTAGCTAGTAGTAAGGTACCTATCCCCTACCCTAGCTATTCTTATAGCTTTCTATATAAAAAGAAAAATAATTAGAAGCGCTTAGAAGAGTAGTTAGCTAATAATAGGGTATCTATCCCCTACCCTAGCTACTCTTATAGCTCTCTATCTAAAAGGTCTAGAGCTACCTAGTAGTTATCTAGATACTTATAGCTAAACTCCCTTGCGAGGGTTATTCCTTCCTTTATAGGGTTATACCTAAATATATTATTATTCGGGCTCGTTTTTATTGCTTTGAATTCGCCCTTTAAATTATTATATTTTCTACTCGTTATTATATTTTTAATAGCTTTATAGGGGTAATAAAGATATTCTCCCTCTAGAGGTAAAAGAGGTTATTATTATTATATAGGGGTTTACTAGTTATTACCTAGTAGTTATCTAGTGCCTCCCTATACGTAGTAGGGTTAAATAAAGGTAAATAATATAATAATCTAGGGATTATCTTCATTTTAGCTATGCAAAAAGCCGACTTTAGCGTCGAGTCGAAAAGTATAAATATCGTTCGAAGTTTCGCCCTGCTAAAATCCTTCCTCTTACTTCTTCAGATCATAATACCAACGCCGCTGCCAGCAACTTGTCGTTAGCCTCCTGCTCATGTCTTCCGCTGCCGCTGACGCCGCTCCTTTCCCCGCCGGTACGCCGGACGCCTCCTACATCCCCATGGCGGGTGAGCTCCGGGGGTGCTCCTGCTGCCGCTATCTCCTGGTGCAGGCGAAGTAGGAGCCCCCTAAGGAGGACATCCCCGAGATCAAGCTCCTCGCGTGGTACTCTGGTGGGATCTTCGGTTTGGTGTCGTCAGGTTCCTGGTTATGCTCCTGGTGGGTAGTGGTTGATATCCGGTTGATCCGCGGTACCCCTATAAGTACTGCTCTTGCTTCGTTTTCAGCGCGCCTAAGCTCTTTTGTAGTCGTGATAGGGCGAATGCTCTTCTCGCACAGGGGAAAGGTCACAAAGGGGGTACGGTACAGAGTGAAAGAGTTAGTATAGATAGGTGTAAAGTTATAACGTTTATTCTTCTCTAACCCTCTAGTCTACTATATAAGGATATATGAGGATTAGAGGACTTATATAAGGAGCTACCTAGTGCCCCCTACCTATAGACTTCCCTAGGATAGCCTATTACCCGGAGCGCTATTAGTATTCCCCTCCTATAGACTCCTAGCATAGCCTGTTATCCGAGGTGCTACTTAATATCCTCCTTCTATAGACCCTTATAGGGTAGTCTAGTAAGTCTAGTATATCCTTTTCCCCTATAATCTTATCTAAGCTTATAATATAATCCCCCCTCTCTAAACTAGTCTATCCTTAGACTAGGCTACTCTATAGTTATCTAGAGGGTACTTAGTACTACCTAGTTACTTCTTATAAACCTTCTTAGTTTATAGTTCCTATAGGTCTAGAATTTAGTATCCCTAGGTCTAGCTATATAACTCTTCCTTAAATAGCTAGGTAGCTTAGAGGAGTAGTTAACTAGTAGTAGGGTATATTATCCTCTACCCTAGCTACTCTTATAGCTCTATACCTAGGTATTAAGGGACTTTATAGTTTAGAGAAGCTTAGAGGAGTAGTTAGCTAGTAGTAAGGTATCTAT